>NW_023612829.1:0-58490 GCF_013339725.1 Rhipicephalus microplus | reverse complement strand
AAAAAAGTTTAGAGCATTTATGTTTTTATCAAATCAAGTTAAACCGACTGGGTAAGCAAACCATTTGCATAAAATCAAAAGGCATAAAGTGATTCATGTATTATAACTATGTGAACAATTTCAGCAACGCAGGGCAAAGTTACAACAGTTCTATTAAAAACCCCTCTCATTATAACATGCATGAAAAGCACCACACCAGAATATTTTATAGTGCATGTAATATCGAGACTACTAGACTGTCTATTGACCTTTCAGAAGAAGGGTATCTCCTTCACGTTCAAGGGGCAACCACTTAGCCTTTTCCTGAGCTTTTCTGTGAATATTTCCTGAATTTCAGATATCATTAGGATTGATTTAGAGTGAACAGATTTTGCTTACGCATTGAAACCTAGTTCTGTATGTAACTGCAATTATGGGTGCCAAACCACCTCCAATTAATTTTTAACATTTAACTCATTTTTATTTGCCAGTAGCCTTATGGCAAGTCTGATGTCATGAAGTAACGGGATCCATGCAGCAGATCAAGAATGTCGTCGATTCTTGGCAAAGGGTTCACGTCTTTCTTCATGACAGCATTGCCTCTTCTGAAATCCACAAAGAAGCGCCAGTCACCATTTCGCTGCTTTAACAGAACCACAGGAGACGACTATGGACTGTTGGACTCTCTGACCACTCCGCCACGGAGCACATCGTAAAGCTGCCGCCTAATATCCTCCCTTTCGAAGGCGGATTGTTGGTAGGGATGTTTATGAATGGGAGCCGAATCACCTGTGATAATGACATGCTCCGCGACGTCAGTTCTTTGAATGGGGCTGTGTTTTCCGGTAAACAAATGGCGGAACATATTCGCAAGTAAAAGCAGCTCATTTCTTTCGGAAGGTCACGAATGGTCTCCAACGCCCACTTCGAAGTCCCCGCGACCAGCCGTGCAGTCTGATGCGGCGACGCCGAGCTGCGCATCATAAATGGACCAGCCATGCTTTGTGTCGCAATTCAGTGTTACCGGCGACATAGTAGGTATGCCACACGGAATACCGACAACACTCAACACATTCGTCACAGTTCATGCCAAACTCAACCCTTTTCTCGAATTCAATTTGGCTTGACAATGTGGACACCGTCTATGGAAATCTGAACAGTCACCACCTCCTCGGACCGTGGCTCTACGCGTATCTCCTTTTGGCACCTCACCAGGACAGCGCCGTGTGGGACAGTCTTTGACTCAATCTGCAGATAAACACCTCCCCTAAAACTTGCGGTTTCTCGCAAAAAAAATTGATGAGTAGCCACGCCGGCAAAATGGGAGCCCACCAAGCAGCTCGTAGGAGCAGCCCTTGACAATGAAGAATTTCTGAGTGATTTGTGAGGCACCGAATTGAAGGATTACTTCGGCTTCCCCGCAGAAGGAAGAAGAAGCCGAAGTGTGCGAACGCTTCCACTACGGCTCCTGCTTTTTTCAACGTTTTTGCGACGCAACTTTGTGATTTCAACGTCATATTAGTTCAACGACTTCCAGAAGACACAAGGACTCTGCCGACACAATTTGGGCGCAGTGAGTGCTTGCTTCTTGCATTTTATTTCGCCTCTGCCATCGTCGCTCACCCACCGACAGCTAGCCCTGACGAGTGTCTTCTTTGCTCTAACGTGGCGCGTGCTGCTTGCGCGCCCCGTAGCCGCACTGTCTCGCTGAGCGATGGAGTACCAAGTTACAGGGGAAGACATTGACCATGAAGAAATCACGCCAGACCAAGGCTGGCAGACCACCTCGTGTCGCCGAGCAAAAATGAAGGCTCCAAACGTGTGCCGTCATATAGCGCTTTGAAACGCAACGAGCACAAGCCCCGCAACAGAGAAAATGTAAAGAACAAAATTATTCGAGCAAGCCAAGTTCCTCACCTGCCAGAGAACGACATCCGCATTATCATTAGGCCCAGGGGGTCTTAACATCGCTAGGGTTGGCCCAACGAGAATCGCTGAAGCCATTTTGACTTCGGCAGGTATCAGCCCATCGGAACAGCAAGCAGACATGCTCTGCCCCAACATTAAACAGAATATCTTAGTAGCAAGTACGCCGAAAGAAGGAAATGCTAATCGCTACGTGCGCGTTAAAGAAATCCGCATCGCTGACAAGGCCTATGAAGTTAGTGCCTACGAAGCGGCGCCACATTCTACATGCAAAGGCGTCATTCGAGGGATTCTCGTGCAAGACGGTACGGCGGACATTGATGCGAACATTGTCAACGACCGCAATTCACTAGCTTTGACTGCCAAGCGCATCGGAAGTACCACTGCAGTGATCGTGCCCTTGATGGACATCGTGTGCCCAATTTTGTGCTATACGGATCGGTGATACTTCAATGTACACTATACCGTAGACAGATAGATATTTGCTACGCCTGCGGTCGGCTCGGCCATCAAGCGGACGTGTGCCCGAACCTTGGAGACGTTATCTGCAGAGACTGCAGCGTGCCGAACCCCGAAAAAGAATACCGCTGCACACCAACATGCAAGCTTGCGGAGGAGCCCACCTCACTGCCGACAGGGAATGTAAAGAACGCTACCACATTCCATACGTGGTGCGCCGACGACGATGGGAGCGAGCACACTCGATGGACACAACAGTTACGAAGCAATGAATGAGTTCAACGCAACCGCGAATGACCACCAGGCCTCGAAGCTTTCTACAAATGGTTGATCCGATGGCAGCCGATCCCGATCCCGGAGTCGTCCCAGGAACCGCACCATGCGTGTATCGAGGTCCCGGAGCCACCTTGGACCCATTCCCGCTGCGCGCGAAGTGGGACCCCAACCAGATCTATATCGCGAGGCTACTCCAGGTCTCGTTCTGGTTCACTTTCACGGTTCCCGTTCAGGTTCCCAGCCCGGGTCACGCTCCGGCTCCCACTCTGGTTCCGGGCCTCACGCCGGTTCCAGGCCTCACCCCAGTCTCACCGGGGTCTTGCGTCAACGAATCGCCTAGCCATCGGCACCACCATCGCCAGGCAACGCCAACAAGAATAAGCGGGGACCTCTCACTTGGGCGGACGCCGTCCGGAAAAAAGGAAAACACTACATCACAGGTAGATTCGGGTTCACTCCCAGAGCATGATACACCACCAAATCTGAGATAGCGATCTTACAGCACGAAAATGCGATGATGAAAGAAACAATACGCAAAACTCACAGTCGCAATTGCCGAACTAAAAACTGAAAGAAACGCACGCGCTACTACGCCCACAACCGACAACGACGACAATGAAGCACCCCGTTGCAGCGCAACCCGAGGCGCCGGTAACGACGACGGCGAGAGCGCACCCAAGAAACGTGCGGTCGCCCACGACAAGGCAAGCTTTAAAGGCGGAGTTAGACGACATTAAGAGCACGCTATCGGCGATTAAGGAAAGCCTTCACTTTCTTGGCGAAAGCAAGGCTCTCGTGCAGTCTACTCTCACGCTACACGGTAATCGTTTGGGCCCAGTGGAGCAATATCTTGATCACGTCGTCGCCCCTGCCGTTGCCGGCGGTAAGCTGTTATCGCAATGCAGAGCCGTGCCCAGTCCACCGCATCACGCGGCCTTTATGCACCCACCGGGTTGCTCAGGCCGACTCCTAAATGCTTCAAGATGGCCAGGCCAATTGACGAGTTGTGAATCTGGCAATTGAAACGGCAGGAGCTTCACCCACAAGAAAGCTTTCCTGCAGCAACACCTCCGTAGCCACGAAGCCAAACCTGACATCATGCTATTACAAGGGACTGTAGTACCAACCGCCACGTTTTCCGGATACCAGTGGTTGGCCGGCCCCTCGGGAGGACGCGGTATCGCCACCTTGGTCGCTAACAAGATTACCTGCACAGCGCGCGGTCTCAATGTGCCCCGAAATTGAACACGTTATGGTCGAAATTCTCACTGGCAACTTATCACAACAAAGCGTATACATGCTCATTGTATACAGTAGTCCCAGCCACCATAGACAAAGATTCCAACGCTTGTTCCAGAAAGTTGTCCGTCTCGCGGGGCCTAACCCGCTAGTGATTGCAGGCAATTTTAACGCCGCGCATAGCGCCTGGGGCTACACGTACGACACACCCAAAGGTAACGAGCTTTGTAAAAATGCGAATGACATGGGCCTTATTCTCTTACGGACAAGGCCTCCCCACTCGCACTGGTACGTATCCACGCAAAGAATACTACGCCAGATCTATGCTTCGTAAAGAATATCTCCGACGCCCGCTGGTCCAACCTCGCGATGTATCTCGGTAGCGACCACTTCATATTGGCTCTACACCTCCCCACAGTAAGCAGAAAGATCAAGTCATACACGTGGGTTCGACTAGGACCTCCTTCGTATGACCCGCGCCGAACGACCTCCTCCCGATACCCCACCGAGCCTCGAGACGTGGACGGCCCAGCTCAAGCTGATGTAACAAGGCAAGCAAAACTATCAGCACAGACCTTCCAACCGAAAAGATGGACAAGTTGTCTCGCCCACCTACTAGAGGCACAACAGTCTCTATTGGCCCGGTGCAAGGGCCAGCGCCTTAATCGGAGGTTACGCAAACGCATATCTCAGCTGAACAACACCATGATGGATCACTGCCGCATCCTTTCAAAACAGCAGTGGGACGAAATTTGTAATTCGATTGGATGGTCAGGTTGAAATGGCAAACGTGGAACTTACTCAAACACCCTCCTCAATGAAACCAACACCCGCACAAATCACCGTCATTCGATCGTGAAGATACTTCATCAGGCTAACGGACAGTGTCAGCGGAAGATGTTGTCAAGAACCTCGTGGAAAAATATCTCCCGCTTCCCACGGGCCCTGTGACCCCTCACCCTGATTACTCTGGCAGCGACAACACTAACTTAGACGCCGACTTCTCTATTGAAGATGTGCGCCGAGCTCTCCATGAGCTCAATGGCCGCTCAGCCCCTGGCCCCCGATGGCATCACCAACAAGCATCTACGCAACCTGGACGATTCCTTCGTCACTTACCTCACCCACACTATCAACGAGGTATTGAAAAAGGGTCAGACACCCGATGCTTGGAAACTAGCTCACACGGTTCTCTATACCAAACCGGGAAAGGCGCAGAGCCTGGATAACCTACGCCCCATATCTTTCACGTCGTGCGTGGCCAAAGTGGCTGAGCACGTCGTACTCAAACAGGATTGGTCGATACCTCGAAGATAACGACTGCATCCCGCACCACATGATTGGCTTCCGACCAGGGTTATCTACTCAAGACGCCATGTTACTCCTAAAGCATCAATTCTAGATGGCGGAAACACTCGGGACACTCGTGCAATACACGGTCTCAATTTAGAAAAGGCATTCGATACAATACCGCACTCGTCAATCTTGAAAGCGATCGCAGCCCTCGGCTTAGGTTATCCATTTTACTACTTTATCCGCTCTTTCTCACTCTACGCAGAGCCATCCTCTGCGTAGGAGACCTAGTGTCGGAAAAAGTGGAGCTCGGACAGCGGGGCACTCCTCAGGGATCCGTCCTCTCGCCCACACTCTTCAACCTCGTGATGATCGGGCTTTCCGAACGACTTTCAAAAATCGACGGGCTAAATCACACTATCTATGCGGATAATGTAACCATATGGTGCTCCACAGGGTCGGGTGGCTTCATTGAGTCCGCCCTGCAAGAGGCTATCGACACCGCCGAGTTACCTCGACCACACCAGTCTTAGGGGCTCACCTGCGAAGTCGGAGCTGTTGATATATTTGCCCAATAGCCAGGGTGCCAAGCCCAAAGGGGGGAAACCTCCGGCGGAACGCAACATCACCCTCCACACCAGAGATGGTCGTACTGTACCCAGGGTAGACACCATCAAGGTCCTCGGCATGATCATCGAGTCCCGCGGAACCAACACCCAAACAGTACACAAGCTCAGGACTAAGACTGAGAATGCCATACGACTCGTACGTAGAGTAACTAACAGGCACCATGGCCTCAAAGAAGACAACCTGCTGCGTCTTGTACACGCGTTTGTTTTGTGCCATTTCACCTACGTTGCCGCTGTACACAATGGCTACGTGCTGAGCACAATCAACTCAATGCGCTTATTCGCAAGGTGGTCAAACGAGCCCTTGGCCTCCCTATCACCACTCCAACGTACGAACTCCTCGAGCTTGGCATACATAACACGCTCGAAGAGGTCGCCGAAGCTCAGGAACGCGTGCAATTGAACTGACTCACTACCACCAAGGCGGGCCGCCATATTTTGCGCGAGCTCGGCTTCTCTTCTCCTCGAGGGCCAGGGACCCCCCAGAGTGACTCTAATTCCCCGCGAAATCCGCGACCTATCACGATCGCTCCCATACCACGAAATGTACACTCCGAATACAACAGAGGAAGGCCGCCTTGCGCGGGCGACCGCCATTCTCAAGCGCCTAGACATGGAAGCGAACAACGTCTCGTTCGTGGGACGCCGCTGTCTATCGCAACAACCAAACCTTCGCCGTGGTCGCGCTATCATCCGCGCAGCAGACTCTTAATTCAGCCACAATCCTCACCCGAAACCCCGAAGTAGCGGAGCAAGTAGCTATAGCTATAGCTATGCTCGACAGCAAACGGGAATTCATCCACCGCGACTCCAGGCCGGCCATCAAAGCCTTCGAACGCGAAGTCATCTCCGACCAGGCGTTACGTAGCCTGTGATCTGTGATCACTGTGATCTGGTTCCCCGCCCATCTCGGCCAGGTGCCGGGTGCCCTATCCAACCTCAACGAGATCGCCCATGATGCAGCGCGCGCACTTACCGACCGCACTGCCACAGGGCAACCTCATCTTGCTACGCGCTAAGCGCGTCCTGCAGGACTGAAATAAAGTTTTTTCATTCATTCGGCTTCCCCCACAGGTGATAAAACATTCCCCTAATTGCTTTTATTATAATGCCATTTTCTTTCATTTGTTGGACTGAAGCAATCTTGTGTGCGAAATCCGAAGAGGAGAACATTTACAGCAGAGCCTGTAAATATGATTAGTATGTCGCTTCTTCCGTTCGCCTTGACAGGTACTATAATAAATTGGTTTTCAGACAAAGTACAATGTGAACGGTCAGGCTGGCCCCCTATGCCTAGTCGCTCCTGTTCTCCGACTGAAAACGCCACTCACCGTAACGACTTGCTTCGCTTCTTTTCTCCCGCTGCTGATCGTGGTACTGCCTCTGGCATTGACCTACGACGAGACCAAGGCGATGAAAATAGTACCACCGGGGGCGCCCGTCGTTGCCGCGGGATGTTCTAGGAGGCTACTGAGCAGGCGACTGGCACATCTCTTTCTCTACAGTTTTCAACTTATCGGCCAATGTCTTATTCGACTCAGCGATGGTCTTGAATTGCACATTGTCCACTCTGTCACATCGACTATGGGTGTCCGAAATACATGTCGGCATGACATCTTGGTACTCGCGAGCGGGGGAGCTCACCAGAGAGGACTGCACTACAGTGGCTGATAAGTTAGGTTCCCCGAGAAACCTCGCTGACCACGGCTGCAGGACGGTGGGTGAGAAGTAACTATTTGAAGGCGTCAAATAGGCCTGGTCCCTCAAATGAGCGTGGTTAATATGCTGTAGAGTTTGCAGAAGTTCTGCAGAATTTGTGAGGTGGGCGAGGATTGTTTTTTTAGCGCGTCGGTACGAAGTATGCGCAAAAGATCACGTACGTGGTCTTCTTCCTTGATACTTGCATGCCTCGGGCGCAAAGATGCATCACGTCAAAATAATACTCTTCCGGGCTCTGAGAGGGCAGTTGCACTCGATTGTCTAGTCTTAGGCGTGCTGTCTCAGTTTCGTGGTGGCCAGTGAAGCAAGATTCATGTAATGCATGCGGCCCACTCTTCCCACTTGTGTGGAGCGCCAGTCAAAACTTTCGTAGTACACACACTTTTTTGCGTCGCCTTCCAAACCCAAATAAAGGAATGTCACCTTGGTATCATCGTCCCACGCGATGAGAGAGGATACGTGCTCGTAGCAGGTTTCCCACTCCGATACGAAATTCCTCAGGCGTCCCTTTGAAGACCGGTGGTCCGATGAATGGTCTCGTGGTTGGAGCGGTTGAAAAGGGAGCCATTTTCCCCAGGTCGTTCACGCCGTTATGGCTCCTCAAGGTAAAGGTTGTAGACCCGTGTGCTCAGATTTGGGTGCACGTTAAAGAACCCCAGGTGGTCGAAATTTCCGGAGCCCTCCACTACGGCGTCTCTCATATTCATATGGCGGTTATAAGATGTTAAACCCCACATATTATTCAATCAATCAATAGGCTTCTCAAGGTGGGAGTCACCGTACGGGGGTTTTCGCTACCACGTAGCCTCCGCCACTTTGTAGCGTAGTGTTCTGGTCGCTACTTGGTCGCCGCCGCAGAAAAGATTGACACGTACACACAACAGACTCATAGAATTTCTCCTGAACCGATTTATTTAGTTAAAACATTTCTGATTGACGTTGTACACACTTGTATTCTGCATAGCTGGGGTCAACTCTGCGCAGCACACGCTGCAACCTGCTCTCGTGGCGTCCGCTGTGCGACTGTCCCCGGCTGCCCTATAGCAACATCCCGAGAACCCGCCTAGAGACCAAAAGCAGAAAGAACCACACAAACATCTCCGCTGACTACTCATATTGGGTGGAATGAATTCAAACAGGTACATCCAAGTGCGGGGGCCTCCACCGAGTTTTACCTCGGAGGGACTGCTGTAAGCCTAAAGAATAATGACCTAAACTAAACACACACAGGAAACTACCACGACGTGCGGTTAGGCTTCCACAGTGCAGTTTCCACCACAGGCTATCCGGTGCCACGAATATTCATTCGCGACCCTTAACGTGGAAAACAACCCCTATACAAGGAAACGTCCTACGAACACAGCAAAGCCGGTGCGACCTCCACAACCCTACTCTTGGTCGACCCCGCGACATTCGAACGAGCCAAATGTTAAAAGAAAATAGCTACATCAACGTTTATGCGACATATATATTGTCGTGAACAAAACAGGACCGACAGCCAACAGTTTACTGGAACCAGAGCACACACCCAAAACGAGTATGAGCCCAGCACGCGTTCTTCAAGGGTGGCATGCGTCATTACCACCTCTCTCAAGAAGCATTGTCTCGATGCTGTACATTAGGGCAAAAAAGAAAGTGAGATGAAGGTTACTATAGAAGCAAAATTATTACCGTAACACAAAATAACCGAGTCGGTTGCGAGTCAGGAGATTGATTGATTGATATGTGGGGTTTGAACGTACCTAAACCGTCATATGATTATGAGAGACGCCGTAGTGGAGGGCTCCCGAAATTTCGACCACCTGGGGTTCTTTAACATGCACCCAAATCTGAGCACACGGGCCTACAACATTTCCACCTCCATCGGATATGGAGCCGCCGCAGCCGGGATCTGAACCCGCGACCTGCGGGTCAGCAGCCGAGTACCTTAGCCACTAGACCACCGCGGCGGGGCGAAGCGAGTCAGATGTCAAGTCAGAAAAATAGAAAAGAATGTAAAAAAGAAGGAAACAAAAAAAACGACGCAAAGTAACAAATAGATTCAGTCACTCCACTGGTAAGTCACAGCACGAAAAGTACGGTTTCAGCCCTAAAACATGAATGACTTCAGTTTGCGGGGGGACGACGGGAATGTCTCGAAGTGCCTTCTGGGAGAACCTCGTAATTAATGTGGGTGAGTTGTCGTACGACCTTATAAGGGCCGAAGTAGCGGCAAAACAGCTTTTCTGAACGGCCACACTGTCGAATAGGGGTCCACACCCGGAATTTATCACCAGGCTTGAAAATACCTTCACGGTGACGAAGATTGTAGCGGCATGCGTCTCTGGTTTGATGACACAGAATACGGCTACGAGCAAGTTGACAGGCTTTTTCTGCGCACAGCCCGAACTCTGCGACATCCGAGCAATACACTCCCAAGTTGTCGGGCAGGAGCATGGCGTCGAGCATTGTCGTCACCTCGCGACCATGGACTAAGCGAAAAAATGTGAAACCAGTACTTCCTTGTACAGAAGTATTATACGTGACCGTTAAGTAAGCAAGGATATCGTCCTAGTTCTTGTGGTCGATGTTCACAGACATTGACAGCATGTCGTCAATTGTTTTGTTAATCGTTTCAGTGAGCCCGTTGCTTGAGGGGTGGTAAGCTGTTGTTTTACGATGTTCTGTGCTACCTAATTGCAAGACTCTTCCTGCTCATCTCTGCGGTGAAAGCTGTCCCACGATCCCTTAAGACGACGGGCTGGCGCACCGTGACGTGGATGGTGTTGTTAACGAAAAAATGTGTGACGTCTGCTGCGGTAGCTTTTGGAAGCGCCTTTATTTCGCAGTAGCGTGTTAAAACGTCAGTAGCGACCACAATGCAGCGGTTTCCAGACGATGACGGGGGGAATGATCCTAGAAAGCTCATGCCAATTTGATAAAAAGGCGCCTTCGATAGATTTATTGGTTTCAGCAGTCCCGCTGGTCGTAAATACGGAATCTCACGTTGCTGGCAGTCGCGACATGTGCTAACGTAATGCTTCACTGTCTTTCCGAGACGTGGCCAGTAGTAGAAGTGGTGCATCCATTGCAGCATGCGCGTATAACCGAGGTGTCCGGACGATGCCTCGTCATGACATGCACGTAAAATGTCACCACGAAGCGTGGTTGGCGCAACAAGCAGATACGTAGCATGTGTAGAATCAAAGTTATTTTTTTAAAGCTGTTCATCTCGGAAACAAAAGGAGGATAGCGAGCGTGCAAAACTTCAAGGAGGGTGAGAATTGCGTCTTTCCGCAAATGAGCGGAATGAGCTTCGAGTCTACATGCTGTTGCTGAGCCAAGGTGGTTGCTCATACGGCAGAAAGAAAAGTGTCATCGTATTCAAGCTCAGTGTTCATTATTTCGACTGGTACACGTGAAAGACAGTCAGCGTCAGTGTGTTTCCGCCCAGATTTATGGACGACGGTGACATCGAATTTTCGTAGCCGAGGGCTCCATTATGCTAGGCGACCTCAGTGATGTTTGAGATTCGCGAGCCAACAAAGAGAATGGTGGTCGCTAACTACCCTAAATGGGTGGCCATAGAAGTATGAGCGGAGCTTAGTTATAGCCCAGACAAACAGCGAGGCAATCTTTTTCGGTCGTAGAATAGTTCTCCGCTGGGGATAACGTCCTGCACGCATAAGTGATCACGCGTTCTACGCCATTATGCCTCTGAACTCCCAGTCCAACGTTACTGGCGTCTGTGTGTAAGTCTGTGTCAGCGCTTTCGTCAAAATGACCCAATACAGGTGGAGCCTGCAGAAGGTTTTGAAGGGTGTCGAACGCATTGCGCTGGTCTGGACCCCAAGCAAACGCAAAGCCTTCTTTTTTAAGCTTGTTGAGGGGTTCAGCGATCTTCGAAAAGTTTCTCATAAAGCGCCTGCAGTATGCACAGAGCCCCAGAAATCGGCGTAAGTCGCACTTATTTGTGGGCACAAGAAAGGCGGCTATGGCGTGGGTTTTCCCCGGATCAGAGCAGATGCCAGCATAGCTTACAACATCACCAAGGAACTTCAGTTCTTCGTATCCAAAAGGGCATTTCTTGGGTATGAGAGGAAGACCCGCTGTTTTAATTGCTTGAAGAACTGCCTGAAGGCGCTGAACGTGTTGTTCGAACGTGTCTACAAAAGATACAAACGTCGTCAAGATGAACCAGACATATTTACAATTGAGCCCCCATAAGAACCGTATCCATCAGTCTTTGGAAAGTAGCTGGTGCTAAGTATAGACCGACAAGGCAAGACTTCAAACTGTACAGGCCGTCCGGTAGTAATAAAGTGGTCTTTTTGCGGTCATGCTCGTCCACTACGATTCGCCAATAGCTGCTTACGTGAATCCACGCAGGAAACCATTTTAGCATTGCGTATAATTTCCAGTGAGTCATCTACTCCGGCTGGTTTAGAGATAAACGTCCTTTTTTCGTGACCTTGTTTATTTACAGTAATCAACGCAAAAAGCGCTCGTTCCATCCTTCTTTGTCTATCACAACTGGTGAAGTCTAGGGACTGGTCGATGGCTGGATGACGTCGTCCTGAAGCATCTGTTGGTGCTTGGTCAGTATAGCATCTTGTTTCTTTTGCGACACCCTATAGGCATGTTGTCTGATGGGTATCTCCGTGGGTTACGTAATTATACGATATGTGAAAGTGGCGTCTGGGTAACCCTCGACGTATAGTACAAAGCAGTCCTGAAATTAGCCGTGTAAACGCAAAAGCCTTTCTCGTTGTGCTGAAGGTAGACACTCGTTGACGTCGAGAGTGCTCGCGAAGGCCTCGGTCATGGTGGTTATTCGGCGAAATTGAAGTTAACGAGGACGAACCCTTGGGTTATAGGCAAGTTCTTCAAAATATGCAATGACAGTGTGTCTCATCTTAAGGTGGCGATATTCGTCGCTGAAGTTCGTGATTAGGAGATGAGCATTTCTCTTGCTAGACCAAACGATTCCTCGGGCAACGCATATTTTTCGGTGAATATGGACACACAAATTGGACTCCACAATTATTGTATTAGACTCTTCCTGTCCCAATTCTACCTTGACAAAGAGGCTGCTTCGAGGCGGTGAGAGTTTATAGAACCGTCAGTAACATGAAGCGCTCTCTTAGAAAATTGCGTACCGCCAGTTTGCAGCACTAAAAGGATCCTCGAACGACACAAGTAATTCACGGAGGTCGATGACTGTGCAGTAATTACGAGAAAGTTCATTCTCAGAATGATTGGCCGAGAGGTGCACGCGAAATACGAGGAAAGAACCTGTAAATGTCGACGTACGGATTCGAATACGTGCCGTGTACGTATACCAGTAGGCATCACCAGATGGCCACCTGCCGTACGCAACTGTGGTCCTTGCTACGGTGTGATAACCCTCGTCGGTTCAGGTGCCAGTGCGACGCTCATTACGGAATAGTTGGCGCCGGTGTCGACGAGGGCTGTTGACAGCATGATTGTCGACGAAGATGATGATTTCAGCAGAAAAATGCCTTTCTGCTATCAGGGAACACGGAAAAACCCGGAATGGTCGTCGTCGGGTCGTTGCGCCGAAGGAGGGTCTTTAACGGTTTGTGACTTCACCCCCAGAAGTCGCCGTTCCTAGTTTCCCCTACGGGTACTTGGTGACTGGCTCCTGAAAGGAGTGGAAGACGAGGAGAGAAGTCTGGGCGAGGTAGACTGGCGAGCAATGGTGATCTCTATTTGTGGTGTGGAACAGCCGAAGGAGCCTCGCGATTTCGCGAGCTCCTTCGATTTCGCGGGGGCTTCGATTTCGCGGGGGCTTCGATTTCGCGGGGGCGCTCTCCGTAGCGTGGGCTCTAGCATCAGGGTGGAAACCGCGGAGACATAGTTGGCGGTACTGACAGTTCCCCTACACGTGACCCGCTTCGCAGCAGTTGATAGCAGAGCGGACGGTTATCCGAGGTGCGCCACCTGCTTCCCTTGCTAGCACTTTGTCTTGTATGTCGGCCGATAGGAGGATGCGCTTGGAAACCTTGAGCTGAGAGGTGGACTCAAGCAGTGTCCTGGACGGGGGGGGGGCGGCATAGCTTGGTACATTGTCCGCATAGCGGGACCTGTAGACGGTGGCGCAGAGGATCGCAATGCCACCGCATATGTCAGGACTGGGGCCTCCGTTGTTGGTGGTACGATTGGCGCCAGGGTTGCGACTGCCTGCCGCACTTCTTCTCCGATTACATTCGCGATGTCTGGCGCATGTGGACGGAATTCCAGTGCCTGAAGCTGTTGCAATTCATCCCGCACGATACTTCGAATGAAGTCTGTGAGGGCCTGTATCTCGCTGTCAGATCCGATAGAGCATGCGGTGGCCGGGATGTGTGGTTCGTATTGTGACGACCGCTGCTGCAGAGCACACCGTATAAGTTGCCTCACGAATGAACTTGGCGACGGTGGGTGGGGGGGATCGCACATGAATCCAGTGAAAACCTGTTCTTTTACACCCCGCATCAAGTGCTGTACCTTCTTTTATTCCGACATGGCAGGGTCGGCGCGTCTGAAGAGCCAAAGCATGTCCTCGGCAAACATGGAAACGCGTTCGTTCGGCCGCCGGTTCCTGCAGGATATGGCTTGTTAAGCCCTCTCCTTTCTTTCGGTGTTGCGGTAAGTGTGGCGGAGCTGTGGGCTAACTCTTGCCATGTCGCAAAAGCGCCGTCGCGGTTTCTCGTATGACGTTTTCGCTGAATCTGAGTAGAAGTAAACCCTGCGCAGCTTGCGACATCGTCTCAATCGTTGATACTGCCAACCCGATCAAAGTGGTCGAGCCAGTCATCAACATCCTCGAATATATTTACATGGAACAGTTTGGTGTCTGTGGCGCATTAAAAACATGCGCGAGAAGAGAACCATCGGCATCGCTGGTTTGGGACCGCCTGGCGTGTCGCCTGAGCTGTCATCTTTCTGGTTTCGTTGGTCAAGGGACCAAATTCAGGATGTAACCCATGCAGGCGGCGGTTGATTCTAGCCCTGGGAGATGTAGCTGTCTCCAAGGTGGCCGACACCGCCGATGTATACGTACCTGGCGTCTCCACCAGTAATGTCACGAACAAAACAGGACCGACAGCCAGGAGTTGACTGGAACCAGAGCAACAAACGTTCTCTGCTTTTTCACACTCAAAACGAGTAATGAGCGACAGCACACAAACACACACACACGCACACGCACACACACAGGCATATATATATATATATATATATATATAGATATATATATATATATATATATATATATATATATATATATATATATAAGATATATATATATATATATATATTATACGGGGAGTGTGTGACGCTACAAAACGGAGACTGGAGACACGTCGTGGTGCAGAAGTCATGATGCGGTTTATACTACCCACGCACACTTCTTCCTCGGCTTCTGCTACAATTACCTTCTTTGTGCGTCATAATTCCCCGTCCTTTCGAGACAGTCTCAGTTAAGAAGGTACAAATTAACGCCGCAGTTTTGTTAGCATGCACCATGTCAGAGTTTCTTCTTAAGGGCTGCACGGAGCAGTTGATCTCATAGTTCCCTATTGAGACTGCGTAGAATCTTGTAAGGTCCTTCCATGACGGAACTCAGTTGCCATTGTTTGGATGCCACGGTGTCTCGTTAAGGACAAAGTCCACCGACTTGGAACCAATTGGAAAAAATTTTTATCCTAGATGACCTTGTTCTTATTGGGGTAGGCGAAAGATTGGAAACTGCAGTTTTTAGCGCTTCTTCAAAGTTTTCTTCTCGTTGTTCCAGTATAGTAGGATAAGATGGAATTCCATACACCAGAAAGGAAGGTGCGTAGCAGGTCACTTCGTGAGGCGTTCTGTTAATACTCGTCAATTGCCTTTTGGAGCATCTTAGTCCAAGATTTTCTGTGGTTCTTCATTTATCTTACATTTAAATCTCGTTACGATGGTCTGGTTTGTCCGCTCGTTCATGCCGTTGCATTGCGGATGATGAGATGATTTGAATAGTTGGTGTATACGATTATGTTTTAAAAACTGCTTAAATTTTTCTGCAGTGAATCCTGATCCACGATCTGAAAAGAACTGTGGTTTTCCAGAAGAAAAAATTGTTTTTAAGTATGACATGTGTGCGTTGCTGTTCTCATTTTTATGAGCATGTGCCCATACGTAGCAGGTCGCATGATCAATCAAGTGAATAAACCTTTTTGATGAGCCATATCCAGAAAATCCTGCAATGGTGTCCATTGCAAAGACGTCCAAGGACTCTTCAGATGGAGATAGTGATTCAAGTGTTCCAAACTTTTTTTGTTTTCATCTTCTTGCGTCTCTGGCATGTATCACAATGCCGAATATAGGTGGAAACATCAATTACCATATCCAGCCAATATATTGCGGAGACAGAAGGATAGCGCTTTCTTCACTTCGACATGACCAAATTGTTGATCTGCATAATTAATAATGGTTGGCCGTAGTTCATGGAGCACGTATATCTTTCGTAGTACTTTTCTTTTGACGACGATGATGTGGTTTTCCAATGAATAGCTTCCTTTTTGACGCTCATTGTTGCGTCGTTGAAGTTCGTCGTTGTGCCAGAAAGATTAACTATTGGGGCTCTGGAAGAGCGCCATCTGCTTCGACGTTACTTGCGCCCTTTCGATGTTTGATGTTCAATCATACATTGACAATTCCAGAGACCGCCGCGGAAGAGACAACTATGAGGATTTTTAACATTCTTCAGCCACTGGAGTGCAGAATGATCTGTTGCAACAATGAATGGCTTTCCATGAATGTAGCAATGTCATTTATCAATGGCTTCTACAATGGCCAAACATTCTCTTTCTGTAATAGCATAGTTCGCCTCGTGTTTCACGTAGTTAGCGAGATAATAGGAAACAGGATGCTCTTTGCTTTGTAGGTTGTTTTATCACTGCGGCCGATTTCTTCGACAGATGCGTCACAGTATACCAGTACATGGTTTGGAAGGGTCGTATATGCGAAGCACCGGTTTTTTCAGTTACCCGCTCTTTCAGTTCCCGAAATGCTTGCTCGCATGCTTCTGTCCACGTCCACTTGCTGCCTTTGTGGAGTAGTTTCGTGAGTGGGGAGAGTGATGTCGACTAAATTAGGGATGTACTGACGGTATAGTGTTTACAGCACCCGAAAACGAAGATCTTTTTCTTGTGTGGGTGTCGAAAATTTGAGTATGATAGCCACATTACTTGCTTAGGTGTCACTGTGCCTTGCGAAATTTTGGTATCCAGGTATTGAATGCTGCAGTTGCAAACTGTCGTTTTTTTATTTGAGTTTTACGTTCTCGGTCATGAGAGTTTCATAGCGCCTCGAGGGTCGTATATAATCATCAAACGCCTCTGAGTATACGACCACACCGTCAAGTAATTACTAACATTGATGTTACGCTATTATTGATTTCGTGGCTCTCGTTCTTCAACCACGAATGGCATACCACCACTCAAAATGACCAACCGGACTGGCAAATGGAGTTTCTTCTGGACGTCGTCGGGAATGCATTTGGACATGACAGTATCCCGAAGTTACGTCCAGCGCAGTGAAAAAACTTTGCCTTTCCAAGAGGCCAGGAAATTGTCATTATACGTGGAATTGGTTGAAACTCAGGTACTGTTATGGCGTTGAGTTTTTGGCAGTCAATACATAGACGAGTACGTCCATTCACCTTTGTTTTTCCGCCAAATGACAGGTGCGGCGTATGGTGACGATGAAGGCCTCAAAACACCTTGCTATAGGGGCGTCAACTTGTTTATTATTCTCGCTTTGGTCTGCCTGTGAACATCAGTATGGTGGTCGAAGGAGCACCATACTGGCAGCATTAGTAATTACGATCCTATTTTTGTTCAGTGGTGATTCACCGAATATATGTCTGAGATTTCAAAAAGATATGGTCATACTTGCCTAAAGGAGAGTCGAGCGCCGCTGACTCATGCTTTGACAAGTTTTCTGAAGTCAAGGTTCGCATCAGCGGGGCTTGAGTGGTTTTCTTTTCATTGAGATGTGGAAGGTTCAAATTCTGACGTGCTTGTGTCACTGACTTGTTTCCAGATTTACAGAAATATTAAAGTACGAAGTGCTCTCAAGGCCGAAAATTGTGTTCTCATGCCTCGCAGAACGTGTACAGAAACTTTCTTCGTGATGTTTCCAATTTGTAACTGAACACTTACGCGGCCCAAAGTTCAAATGCTTTGAAGCAACTTGCTCGACCATGATGCTGGAGTCTCTCACCAACTGAAGTTTTAGCTGTTTGTACACATCCTCGCTAATACTAGTAATTGTTGCTCCTGTATCGAGAAATGCAGTTGCTGGCTTTCTGTTGGTTACAACACTGAGGTGTATTAATAAAACTCTGGGTCACCTTCCTCGTTCTTCTCCGACCAGTCTCAGTAGCGGACACATTGCCATGGCGTGGAAATTCGTTGTGTCAATGAAAGTGTCGTAAGAAACCAGCAGCTGAACATCATATATACGCTCGTTTTGCGGGGCATGCAGTCGAGGAGTGAATTTTGGCTGCTGCGGTCTGCTGAAGAGACGTGAAGCTCTTGATGTAATACTAGCGTTACGGTTAAAGGAAGCTCTTCTCACCCGCTTTAAAGATGCCTCGACCCGTTGAGCAGTGGTGAGCTACTCTAATGACGAGTTAAAAGACAGCCCGGCAAGCGCCAGTTCCACATCAGGAGGAACACCATCAGTCAGCCCAAAAATGATGTGGCTCTTTTTCAGGTTAGCCAAGGAACCTAGTCGCTTTTTTTCATCGTAGTAGTCCTTGATGGCATGCCTCCTTTCATTCCGTAGTGGATGAAGAGACAAAAGGCATATCCGACAGTCGTAGTAAAGCGGGCTTGCATATCACGATTGATATCATCCCAAGTTGTTTAACCGTTGTTGAAAATCTCTGTCAGGTACCCATTGAACGCTTCCCTTTTAAGGTACTCGCTGAAGCGACTGACCCGATTGCGGTGAGTCCATGATGCTTCGGCCACCTTCATGTCGGAAAGAAGAGGCCACTTCTCAATGGCGACGTCGTCTGGTGTCTCTTGAACTTTTGTATGTTGAGTGGAGGCTTTGGCTTTGCCATGGCAGGTTAATAAGTTGATCCTGTCGACTTGTGTGACGCTACAAATGGAGACACGGTCGTGGCACAGATGCCATCATGCGTATACGCTTATCCACGCGCACTTCTTCGGTTTATGCGTCCCCCATATAAATATATATATATATATATATATATATATATATATATATATATATATATTGCTGCGACAGGTTCACCACGTCCAAGTAGCCCGCCACAATCATCGTGGCACCAGCACCAGTGAGACCCGGCTCGGGGCTGGCATGCGCCACGCGTTCGTGCACTCCGGCAGCGAGGAAGAGAGAGATAGTTGGATCTGTGCCTCTCGGCTACTCGGACTTGACGACCATAGTCTTTAAAATCGTCAAGTCCGAGTAGCCGAGTGGCACAGATCCAACTATCTCCCTCTTCCTCGTTGCCGGTGCGCACAAACGCGTGGCGCATGCCAGCCGAGCCGGGTCTTGCTGGTGCTGGTGCCACGATGATTGTGGCGGGCTACTTGAACGTGGTGAACCTGTCGCATGCCTAGTGCAGTCATGCCTAGTGTATTTGGATGACGTGGTGGTATTCTCTGCAACGTTTGACAAACATCTAGAGCGACTACGCACAGTATTGGAAGCCATCCGGTCAGCGAAGTTGACAATCAAACCCGAAAAATGCCACTTCGGTTTCAAAGAGCTGCGATTCTTTGGACATGTCAATAGTTCCGATGGTGTTCGTCCTGATCCCGAAACGACAGCCGCTATTCAGAGGTTCCCTACACCCAGAGACAAAGGTCAGTGAGTCGAGGTTTGGGTTTATGTGCCTACAATAGGCGATTTGCGGAAAACTTCTCAAAGATTGCGGAACTTCTTACAAAACTGACAAAGACGACGTGCCCTTCACATGGGAAAGCGAACAACAGAAGCTTTTGACGAATTAAGAAAACGACTACAGGGTTCACCAATACTTGCCCATTTTGATGAGACAGCCGACACTGAAGTCCATACCAATGCTGGCAATGTCGGCCTCGGCGCCATCCTTGTCCAGTGGCAAAATGGTCAAGAGAAAGTGGTTAGCCTATGCCAGCCGTAAACTATCAAAAGCTGAGGCAGACTACTCTGCAACTGAAAAATAGTGCCTCGCAGTCATCTGGGCAATAAACCAGTTTCGACCCTACCTTTATGGTAGACCATTCAGAGCAGTGAGTGACCACCATGCTCTATGCTGTCTGGCAAATCTCAAGGACCTGTCAGGTCGAATAGCAAGATGGAGCCTTAGCTGCAGGAGTATGACATTACGGTCGTGTACAAATCTGGAAGGAAACACAGCGATGCCGACTGCCTGGCACGCTCTCCCGTCGATCCAAGTGCACCTGAAGAGGAAGACTTCCCGTTTCTATGCGTTGTCGATGCATCCGAAATCGTTCAACTACAACGAGATGACCCGGATTCGCTGGCGCCTATACAACACCTGCAGGGTCTCGACGTTCAAGTTCCTCGCATATTCTCCAGAGGGCTCTCCGCGTTCTGCCTTCGAGGAAGTGTCCTTTACAGGAGGAACTTCGAACCTAATGGTGAAACGTTTTAACTAGTCGTGCCCACAGCCATGCGAGAGGAAATTCTGCACGCATGCCACGACGAGCCAACATCTGGACACATGGGTGTGAGCCCAACATTTGCCAGGATTCGCCTGAAATACTATTGGCCTAAGTTTCTCGCATCAGTGCAGCGCTACGTTAAAACTTGTCGTCAATGTCAATGGCGCAAAACTCCACCCGTAGAACCAGCCAGCCTTCTCCAGCCAATAGACCCTCCAGGTGCCCCATTCCAACAAGTTGGCATGGACTTCCTGGGACCTTTCCCGACATCGTGTGCAGGCAAGAAATGGATAGTCGTAGCCACAGACTATCTCACCCGTTATGCTGAGACTGACTCTCTATACAGTGCGACAGCTGCCGAAGTCGCCAAGTTCTTTGTGAACAACATAGTGCTAAGACATGGTGCGCCCATCGTCGTTATTACGGATCGGGGCACCGCATTTACTTCAGACCTAATGCAATGCCTGATGCGCATAACAAATACCGATCACAGAAGAACAACGGCGTATCACCCTCAGCCAAATGGCTTAACTGAACGCCTCAACAGAACTCTGACCGATATGCTATCAATGTATGTCGATGTTGAACATAAACAGTGGAATGAAATATTACCCTACGTAACATTCGCATATAATACAGCCGTTCAAGAAACAACCCACGTTGCCCCTTTCGAACTGGTATTCGGCCGAAGAGTGACCACCCCGCTGGATGCCATGTTACCACTACAGGACGAAAGCAGCTATCCACCTGACTTGGATGATTTCTTGCAAGTCAGGTGGATTTCTTGCAAGCACGTCGATTCTAGTCGGTACAACAAGCTACGCAGCGACGCACTTTATCATCCCGGTGACAAAGTGTGGATATGGATACCAGTGCGCCGCCGCGGACTCTCTGAAAAGCTTTGCCGATACTTCGGCCCTTATGAAATACTCAACCGTATCAGCAACGTCACTTATGAAGTCAGATCCGCTGGGACACGTAGTGAGTTCAAGACGCCACAATCCACGGAAGTGGTACACGTAATCCGCATGAAGCCCTATCATGACAGATCGTCGAAAAACGAGTGAGAGTGCGCATGTATCTTTTCAATGTCTTAAGCATCGGGACGATGCGTCTGAGGAGGGGGTAATGCTGCGACAGGTTCACCACGTTCAAGTAGCCCGCAACAATCATCGTGGCACCAGCACAGCAAGACCCGGCTCGGCTGGCATGCGCCACGCGTTCGTGCGCTCTGGCAATGAGGAAGAGGGAGATAGTTGATCGTGCCACTCGCTACTCGGACTTGACGACTAGTCTTTAGATCGTGGGCACAGTTCACCCTACTAAAGACGCTTGTTTTTTTTAACCTGTCTGCCTCAGCATCGCTACAATATATATACATATATATATATATATATAGTATATATATATGATATATATAATATATATATATAATATATATATATATATATATATATAGATAATTATATAGTATATATATATATATATATATATATTATATATATTATATATATTTATATATATATATATATATTATATGACCAGTGGCTGGCTCTCGGTCACGGCATGGGAAGAATCTGTGTTACAGGTACCTTTCCACAATATCATGGATAAATATACTAAATATACTGAAGCGTTAGAATACTCAATTAAAAAGGCAAAGTAACACCATAACCCAGGTAAAAATTATAACAAGTAAAAATAAAAAAACACCATCGAACTAAGTAATATGCATGCGTCAGCTATTGTGGTCCGCGAAATAATTGTTATTGGATTTATTGATATTTTGTTCTTTCATTGCGATAGACATTATACGCGGACACACTCGATTGGTTTTTTTCCGTCCTGTCGTATTGCGTATGAAGTCTAAATCGATGAAGAGCTCCACACGTGGTACGTTCTACGCGCTATCATAGAATCGTGCGAGCGCCGCGGGCACATACCCGCCTGAAGCACCCGTGAAACGAGCCGGCATGAAGGGTGCGTGCGATAAGTTTGGCCCGCGTTCGAGGCCTGTATCGATAGCTCTTTAGCCACAAATGAAGCACTCAGCCCATTTTTCTAGGAAGAATGAGCATGAACGGGCGCCGGTGGTGAGCGGGGGATTGCAAGGGGTTACGTCAGTGTTGCAGCAAATGCGTGCGACCCTTGATTATGAAGGCACGGTCGCGAGAGCTGATGCGTGCGCTAAGCCAACAGCCATTAGTAGACGCGTGATATACATAGTGGTATCTAACGGCTTGCTTCGCGTTAAGACGACAGAGCACGAACACCGGTTTGCTCCCTGGAGCGGCTGCATTCGGTTATACTGTGCTTTTCGGATCTGATCCGCGAGATCAGATCCGAAAAAAAAGTGAGATCCAAACGAGCCTTTCTTCGTATAACACTCCTGTTAGTTGATGTACCCCATTCATTATTGCTTCACACTTGCGGTGAAACTGCGATTTGTTTATACAAAATGCTGAAGGAAAAATATGTAGATGTTAAAATCTGTTTCTTGCTTCTACGGCCCCAAAGAAGAAAAAAGAAAACGTTTCCTGCCTTGTATATTTTTCCTTTGTGCTGTTGGCACGCATTTCACCGCAATGACTTCATTTTTGCGGAAAAAAACTTCTGAAAAAAAAATCCCCTCTTACGCAAATTTTGTAAGATTGACTAAATGTTGTTTAGAGGCTCTATGAAGCACGATAGCTGCCTAATGAACCTTCCCACAGCTACGCTAGCTGACGCCAGGCCCTCACTATGCTCGCAATAGGTTGGAAGGAAGGAATCAAGTGCCTCTATATTTTACTTGAGAATATATACTGTCACGAGTCTTTAGAAGTGTTTAGAAATGAATCACTGAGCAGCCGGCTCTTGATAGGCACGTCCGTAAGGCCTTAATACTCAGCGTAGAAAAAGCACGTGATCTTCTTATAGGGCGAGGGCTACTAATGCCCTCGAGCCATTACGTGCAGAAGGTAAGACATAAAGCTAACAAACAAAAGCCAGTATTATTCATGTGCCCTGATAGCGCCCCGAAATGACGACCACTGTTTAACGAATGTTTGATATCTACATTCATCGTGATTATTGGCCCTTCGGGTAACGTGCATCGTCAATGTTTTTGTGCGTTAGTTGATGATTACCCCAGTCTTAATGACTGTGAAATTTTTTTACAAACACTTGTTCCCCATGCGAAGTGCAGCGTGCATAACTAAAAACTCTACTGGTTAACCTTACGTCTTTTCATTTGATTTATCTTTTTTTCTTCTTCAAGAGCTACACCTACTTTACGTGCTGTAGCTTAGTTTTTGAAGCCCACATTCAGCTAATAAATGTTACACCCAGAAAGAAACCCCGAAATACCAACTTACGCCTCACATCGTTTTACTGTCGTTCCCTATATATTTTTATTATGCTGCAGGCTCGTGGCCGCAAATATCTAAGACTCTTTAAAAAAAGCCGCTCCTCTCACTTAGCCCTAGCCACATCGTAACACAATAAAACCAGCGCAGGGACAAAAGGAACTTTACAATAGAATGATAACGCTTCGCTGTTCCCTATAGCTGAGAGCCGGTTTGATCACGTATAACCTGCCCACCTTTATGTGGTTACACCACTACACATATTAACCACGGCACGGGAGTCGTAGTTAACTGGTTTTATTTCTCGTTCCTTTCTGGGCAAACTAGACATTGGTAGTTCTTTTCGACATCGCATATCTACGTGGACATACGAAAAGAAAAGAACCTTCAAAAAGAAAAAAAAAACATTTGAGAACATCTTGGAGTAAAATATCAATAAAGCAATGTTCAAAGATGACCTATGTATTATGGTACGCAGTAATGCGAATCATATTTCGCAAGCAACAGCGCTACAATACGAGAACTAAAATATCGTGTTTTCTGTCCTCGCCTTCATTGCACTGTCATTTGTGAAACATGAGCTATACCCCGTACACGTCCAAGCTTCCATTTTGTTTTTTCTGTTAGAGGTCTAAGGGTGTTTATTCGTATTTATTTAGCCTAATGTCTTTTTTTATTGCTTTATTACTCTGTGTTCATTTGACTGAGAATTTCTGAGGTGTATTACTATTAGTAGATATAAATAGCCTTTTTACAAGATTACTTCTCACTTCATTTTTCAGTTCAACAACCAAAATTCATTCAAGATATATGTGTTGTTATGTTTGACAAAATACATCACGTGCACATGCTTTGCTGTGCATTTCCTCCAAACGCTGTTATCGCATTGCATATTTTTGACTTCTCATTATTGAAGGAGACAAGAGTAGGTATATGGTAACTTTTTTAATTATTTGCCTGTGTTATTTCCTGGCTTCAAGAAGTATTATAGCACATTGAACACTAGAGTGTTTCACTTTAAACTTTTCTTATGCTGAAGGTTTACTAAACACGCCATGAACATATCAGCTGATCGGCGCCTGAGACACTCATGCTAAAACTCGTAGAACGAAGGCGTGCTCGCGTTAACGTTGCCTCTAGGTTACGTCCCACATGTGCAAGCGCTGCTTGTTTCCGTCAAGCATCGATGCCCTTCGCGGTTTATTCAAACATGGACGAAAAGGTTTTTGCTTCCGATGGTGTCAGTGAGAGTGGATGTAAGTACATACACAGTTCCAGAAACTGAAAATCTGAGACGGGACGTGATTGCTTTTTCTAATCAGATATTTTGAAGAGGAAAAGTGTTAGTGAGTGCCAGTGACCACTGTTTCATTGCGCTGATCTGATTGTACAACTAAGATGAGAATTTTCTCCTTTATTTTTCATCTACAAAAATGAAAATAGTTATGATGATGGATTAAGAAAAAGACTAATGAAAAGTGCGCCACTACGTTCTGTCCATGTTATGAAGTTATAATTCCCATTCCTGACATATCATGAGACTAGAAGCAATTTCACTATTTCGAAAGGTCACACAGTGTATTCGTGAATGTGGCGGAAGCTTCTGGCTGTGATTACCGAGTACTTCACACAAAGAAGAATGCATTGTTCTATTTTACCTTCTTGTCTGGCCATTGCACATTATACAGAATTACACCGCTGTAGCGCAATATAATATTAGTAACAGCGTTGTATGTACTGCAGCTACTGCAGTTCATACATCTTAGATTTGGTTGTCATCAATGCGAAGCGTTTTTTAGCTAACTTCGGTGAGTTTGAGCGTATCTATCTATCTATCTATCTATCTATCTATCTATCTATCTATCTATCTATCTATCTATCTATCTATCTACGACTTCTAGCTCTCCTGGCCATTTGGTTAATTACATCTGTACCTAACTTGGTATAGCGTAATATGACTGTACGATGAGAAAGTGACTAGTCATATCATAAAATCGAGACATGTATGCCATGAATGTCATTATAGTCTTGCTGCTCATTCGGTGATTTCGTTCACATGAGATATCAGAAAACTGATATGGTTTGACATGACTGCATGATGTACATAAGTGGCACGTCATCTTATGTAAATCATTACATGCGTCTCATGTAAGAACATTACTACATGTCAAGCTCATGATGCACTCGAGGTCGTTTCGCTAGCTTCACATACACTAAACTTGGTATTACGTCACGTGAATGGATTGTAAAGGTATATGGGTGGCGCAAACATGATAATCATGACATGCATGTCCTGTAGGAACATGACTACATGCCACGCTCACGATGCGCTCGCGGTCTTTCGCTACCTTCATATACCAAATTTGGTATTACCTGCCGCGAAAGGACAACGAAGACTGGTGCAAACATGATAATCCTGTCATGCGTGTCATATCATGACATGTAGTCATGTTATGACACGCACATTATGAATATTATATTTGCACCAGTCACACACCTTCGTCATTTACTCACGTCACTTAATACCAAAGTTGGTGTATGGGAAGCCAGCGAAACGACCGCGAGTGCATCGTAAGCGTGACATGTACTCATGTTCTCACATGACGTGCATGTCATGATAGTTATGTTTGCACCAGTCATATATCTTCGTCATCCATTCACGTCATGTAATACCAATTTTGGCATATATGAAGCTAGCGAAACGGCCACGAGCTCGTCATCAGCGTGGTATTTTGACATCTTTCTACATGATTCCCATGCCCCGCCACGGTAGTCTAGTGGCTAAGGTACTCGGCTGCTGACGCGCTGGTTGCGGGATCGAATCTGCGGCTGCATTTTTGATGGAATTAAAATTTCTGTAGTCCCGTGGGCTTAGATTGGGGGGCACGTTAAAGAACCCCAGGTGGTCGAAATTTCAGGAGCCCTCAGCTACGGCGTCTCTCATAAATATATGGTGGTTTTGGGACATTAAACCCCAAATATCAAACAATCAATCAAGTGCCACGCATGTCATAATCATCATGTTTGCACGAGTCATAGACAGTCGTCTTCCATTCACGTCCCGTAAGACCATGAGCGTGGCGTGCAGTCATGACTTACATGACTTGCATGTTGTCACAAAACAAGCGCTCAAAAAAGGGCGCGCCGCCGAATTCTCGCGACGAAACGCCGGAGGGACGCCGCGAGGTCAATGATAAAAAAAGAAAACAAACACCTAAAGACTCCCGGGCGCGTGACTCTCTCCCTCGGAAGCGTGGGTTTCGCCGACGAACCTCCTCACCCCACATCGGCGCCCGAGCAAGCCCTCGAATGTTCTAGATGGAAAGCGGCGGGGTGATGCCGGGTTAAGTCATCCGTCGCGGACGGCCTTCGAGCCGTCTCGCCCTCTCCCCAGCCTTCGCTGCGTATCGCGCCGACGAAATGACGAGAATTTTCTGGAATCGCGCGCGGAAGGTATTTAACCTGGAAGCGGAGATGAGAGATGAGGAGAAGACGGAAGTTAGCGCCAGAGCGCGTAGGGATTCCGCCGTGTAGTCGGCGAAGGTTTTGTCCGTATAGACAAAGCAGGAGAAGAAGATGATTTCCACCTGAGGGGTGACGACTCGAGCTACAGGCAAGAGTGTGTGTTTACCGCTATCGAGCGAAGACGCGTGGCAACAGCTGCGTGTGTGAAGCCGACGTGTTTCCGGCGAAGAAGTTTGAAGCTTGGAGAGTGACCTATTGAAGACGTAAGGTTTCCTGGAAGAGAAACTTCGGGGGCAGCGGAACGACAACAACGCTGGACTTTGAGCGAGTGATTCTCGGAAGAGTATCATCCAGACTTTTGTTCCAAGAACTTTGAACTGAATAGGTTTTCTATCTCTTCAGTCTTTAAGTGTCTTGGTTGTTCAATGCTTGCGACTGCATTGTAGTGCGTATTGTTGTCTGTGTCCGTTGTTTCGAGTGTGGCTGATTGTACTGTTGAGTACGTTGTTTGGTGGGTGACATATTGTATACAACTATTGTGGAGTGTGCATACTTGTGTATTGTTTTGATCTGCCATTATTGAGAATATAATTCTGTTTTGTTTATCAACTCTCGGCTCTGACTTGTTTTTTGGGCCACAGCTGGCGTCTGCTGGCGCGCCAAAAAGGACCACTTCTAAATTGTCCACGCTCTCGTGGTGCGGTTCGGGGGGCCGATACTTTGGCTCTTGGAATTAGCCCGGCGATCGCTTTCCTAATTAACGGGACCTGTGACACATGTCATGATTTCCACGTTAGAGTCTGTCACTTGCGTTCGCTATGCAGCCATATCTTACCGTACCAGTTTTGCGACATGTCATTTGAATGAAACAACAGAAAGAGCAGCCAGACCATGAAATGTAAATTATGACATTCATGACATACATATGTTGATTTTCATGTTATGACTGGTCACTTATGATACACATGCTGTCAATTATGCCATACTGATTTGGTATCAATACAACTATCGAAACGGCCAGGAGGGCTTAATGTCCTAGGTAGATAGATAGATAGATAGATAGATAGATAGATAGATAGATAGATAGATAGATAGATAGATAGATAGATAGATAGATAGATAGATAGATAGAGACGGTCGAAGCCACTGAAGTTCGCTAAGAAATGCTTCGCACTTTAAAAAGCGGATGTAACGCAATAGCTGGTAAATAAGTGACGTCATTTTGTGTGCATTCGCTTGTAATTTGATCTCAACTGCTTTTCACAGACCCCTGATTGCTAAGAAGACATGCTAAGGTGATCGCCGGCGAATCCTCCACGAGTGCGCTTCAAGTGATTGATATGCGGGGTTTAACGTCCCAAAACCACCATATTATTATGAGAGACGCTGTAGTGGAGAGCTCCGGAAATTAAGTGTTTGTTCCCATGACGCATAGTTGCGCTCCAATCGCGGCTTCCATAACATCTCATGCTGATGTCACTGGCTATAGCTTCTGAACCGCTTTTCGCCCAAACTTTTGTGACATACTTGAACAGACCTTGTTAGCAAGGCCATGTTACGCAAAAAGTAAACCTCAGAACACTGAAACGTGGTGACGTAATGCCAGAGACCGGGCGCTGCGAACGCCACTGCCCTCTTTTTTGAAATGAATCTAGTTGAGAGAGAACGCGCCAAATAAATATTGCGATGACTGTATCTTCATTCGTAATTTAGCTCTTCAAAAAGTTTTGTCGGCTACATTTTTCTGGGAGTTCTGGGAGGCGTCCGACTCATTCATAAGTGTTTTCCTATCCAGCGTGAGGGGTGGTTCAATGAGTCATGTCCTCTTTAACGCGCTCATGTTCCCTTTAACACGCACCTCTAGTCTTTCGCTTCCATGCGACCGCCGCAGCCATGATCGGATCAGCGTGCTTTCGGTCAGCAGCCGAACACTTAGTTACTACACCAGCGCGACAGACCAATATATGTATGTATGTATGTATGTATGTATGTATGTATGTATGTATGTATGTAATGTATGTATGTATGTATGTATGTATGTATGTATGTATGTATGTATGTATGTATGTATGTATGTATGTATGTATGTATGTATGTATGTATGTATGTATGTATGTATGTATGTATGTATGTATGTATGTATGTATGGTCTTCTTTGCAACACCACTTCCTGTTAAAGTTTTTGAAATTTCATTTGAGCTTTATTTGTCATCGCAAACGCGTTTTTCATTGGTTGCTTTTACTGACTGTCTTCATCTAACATCGTTTGAAGCAAGGAGCACACAAGATGGCGTTCATTATTGTCTCGGAAGATTTGCTGTCGCTTTCTGCAATACTCTGAATGCCCGCACACAAGCACAGAGGGATAGAAGTGAAAATCTCCCCAGCCATCATCCGCCTAGATTTGTTCCGTGCGCAGAGGCTGCCATCGACCGAAAGGTGGTGCCCTCTATGTACCCCATCATAATCCCAAAAATCTCTTTTCGTTGTCAATAGAAGCAGCGAAATAAGAAAATAGGGAGGCGCTCGACAACAACTAGGCTTCGTAAACAAGGACGAAGAAAACCAACAGTAGTGCGACACTGTGGCATGGTTGGTCATGCCCGGATTTCTCAAATTCCAACCACCTTCAGATTCGTGTCATTTACTTTTTTTCCCAACCCGATTCTTATTGAAGTTGCTCAAGGAATTTCTATTTCGCTATTGTTCAAAGAAAGTATGCCCTTTCAATGATAAGCATCCCGTTCAGTTGCCAGCAGTCTCGAAAGCAACAGAAAAACAACCACTGTTCATTTTGTTCTGTTTTGGCTCCGTACGCAAACGCCATGCGCTGAAATTCTTTCTAGACAGCATTGCTTTGTACGAATGTATGCATGCTGTTTCCCGTCGATTCTCAAAGCTACAACAACGATTTTGCAGGTCGGTGCGAGGAAGGAGTTAGATTGTAAACTTTGTTTGATTATAGGAGCGCACCGCTGACAGCAGTTCCTTTCTTGCTTGGTCAAAGCATGTTTCTGATGTCACTGTATACACTTCGCTTTGTCACGCTTTGCCCTTTTGGTTTCTAAGAAGTCGGCAAGCCATGCGACTCCCTATTGTGTTTTCGAGAAGCGAGTTCGGTAGATAAAAGTATAATGCATTCGGCATGATTGCTGAGCATACCAGCTCGTGTGTAGCTCTCTTTTTTACGTAGTATTCCTCTAGAACCAAGTAACTAAACAAAAGGCGGATTTATTCCGGTTGCCATTACGATCCGTTGATAACCTCTTCACTGGAGCCGCGAGGTCACAAAAATAAACGCAGGTCGTGTGCCCCGTCGGTTAAGCTTGAGGCTTGCACTAGGAACGCGAAATTTGCAGCAGGTGTTGCCTCAAATCCTTCAGATAATCTAGATCTATTGGAGAAGTGATTACAAGGTGATTGGAGCGTGAAACACCAATAATCCTTCAATTTTGTATTGTGTTTAATGGGATTGTGCAGAAGCTTGGTATAAGTGACTCCGTAGTGGCGTCAGCTACATATTTAGGTGAATGTGAGTGCCTATATTTCGATGCCTACGCAACATTACAAGCTATCACTGTTTATATTGCACAGAAATAATTCAGGCATTCTTTATCAGAGGTACCCAAACGAAACCATGAAGGGTCTGGTAATAAATAATAACACCCATGAAAAGCATGCAATAAAAAGCTTTTCCCCTACTTTCAATCCTTCTTGTGTGACATTTTGAGACGAAGTGATTTCCTGAAATCTGCTACTTGTTCCAAGTCTTATTGCTGAGAAAATAGTATATATGCGGGTATTCCATAGCACGCACTAAATTACTAACATTCCAATTACGTTGCGCCATTCTGTACTATACCATTCAGATAGTAGGACACCTAGACGGGTTCTTTTATTTTTACTTACAGATGTTTTATGCAATTCTGAGCCTAAGTACTATCGTTTTCGTGCACGAACTCTTCGTTGAGGCGAAAGTAATTTGCCTAAAGTAAAATGCTCTTGCATGAACAATTAACAAAGCTTCTTGATTAGCTTACGAATTATGATCTTTTGGACAGCCATTATTATAAGAAATATGTAGTATATGCCATATAATTGCATACCTATTTTCGCGAATCACGAACGTTTCCCGTATAGTTCGAAGTACTCATCCTGAAATGTTTTCCTGCCCCCGGCGCACAGAGAACGCAGCCTCTGTGTTACGTAAGTCCAGACCACACACGATGATGAAGTGATGAGCTTTGAATCTAAATGTCCGAAGCAGAATATGGTCGGAAAACGGGCAAACATAGTGAAATGCACAAAAATCAGCTTATATCTTTGGGTGCATGGGGGGACGCTTATATCTTTCTTTCTTAAACTATAGACTATTTCTCTAAGACTTTCGGAGCGCCCCGCCATCTTGGGCTGTTAAACCGACCTTTCTTGGTTTTGTATATCGCGCGTGAACTAACAAGGCCATGACAACACCTTATGCACCAACCAACTATTTTGCTTGTGTATTCGCCTACCATGACACTGTTGTGTTTAGTTGATAAAGATGCAGAACACAAAAGCTAACAGCTCAATACAGTGGCACTGAGGCCATTCCGTACAAAAACTTATAAAGATGGGCGCCGAAAACTATTACCGCCTGTCTGAAAAAAGAAGTGCCGAAGTTGGCTGCCATCTGATATTTGTCTCACAAAAAATTAAAAGTTGGCATCACTGTTTTTAAGCGAGCTCAAAAAGAAAAAAAAAACAGCACTGGCACCAAGCACCGCACGCAAACGCAAGGCGATACACTGGCGCAAGTAAGATCATTTGAAAGCCTTTCGTGAAAAGTTGCGGCCACGACACGCCTTTATTCAAATTTCGTAACTTCTCGGTTCGCGGGTAGTTGTGGTGTGACGTAACAAAGTGCTCGCATGCCATGCGCACCGGACGCATCCAGCGTCAATATTTCACTGTTTATTGTCTTATAACTCGTATAACGAATTACGTGCAAATTTTGTGATTTCTGAAAATCGGCTGTGCCATATTTCCTCATGCACTCTAGCTTATCTCGTATGAACAACTGTCGTACCTAAAATAAATATTAATGGGTTGATTAGGAGGTTTTTGATAAATAGGTAAAAGACACTATAATAGGCAGATATATGTATATGCTCCCATTAAAGCTATGTCTACAATAACACTTTTCGTGTATACCTGCAACAGGACTATATATATATATATATATATCTATATATATATATATATATATATATATATATAATTGTAGGTTAAGTACGTGCACCTGTTGTAGTGGGTCTAAATGAATGAGAACAAGTGAACATGTTTGACGCTCTCCAAAAGGGCATTTTATTGAGCTTAGCGCCAAACACGCTTTCCTGAGACAATTTAGCACAAGATTGAGTCGTGTGTTGTGCTGACGGAACGTGCGTCCAATGATCACGACTTTATCCAAAAAGCCACGCACATTTCCCATTTAAAACCACGCAAGATGTCCATGAACCACTCGAACGTGGCTGGTGCATCAAACAGCCCTAATGACATCACATTAATTCGAAAAAATTCGTCTGGTGTTACAAATGCCGTTTTCCTCCTTATCTTCCTTGTGCATCAGTAGTTTTCAATATCTTGGTCTCAGACCGACCGACGAAAAGTAGAAAGCCGATGAAAGACAATCGATAGCATCATCGATCCGTGAAAGAGGGCCTTTTTGGTAATGGCATTAAGGCGATGGTAATCAACGCTAAATCTCCATGAGCCGTCTTTCTCTTTAACCAAGTTTACTGAAGCTGCCCACAGACTACACACTTCCTGGATAACATTTTTTTAGCATGTCATAAACTAGGTCATCGATAACCTTGCGCTCTGAAGGTGACATATGGTATAGCTTCTGTAGGATAGGTGGACTACATCACGTATCAATTGGGTGTTGTATACAAAACGGGAGAAATGATGGCGGATCCTCCTTCTGAGCAAAGCCGACACTCCGGAGTGTTTTGTTATATAGAGTACTCGCCAGTTCACGACGCTATGTTGTGCTTAGCGCTTTGTTGATCATGGACATAATAGGGGAATTTGTGGCGTGCGCATTGACTGAGCTATAGGATCATACGGATAATCTTGGGGCTCTTCAAGGATTGCAAGGCAAAATACTTGCTGTTCATGAATCAACGCAAGTTTCAGACCCTTCAGCACTATCGTGGGTTCATCCAACAGTGTGGTGGTTTATAAGTAAGTGTGCCCTAGAACAACTGGCAGAGCATGCTTATGTATCAGAACATTCTTCTTCATGCAACTAAGGTGTACGGTTCTATGATGCGTCAAATCTTCTTTTTCGGTGATAGAGAGCATGTGACTGGGACACTTTGCTGACAATGGTGGACAACTGTGTCCATGCATACGCAAAGTGCACTTTCGTGACAAGGAGGATGTTCCATAAACGCAGACCAAATGCTCGAATCCACGGTAATTTCTCCAGCTCGGCACTCGACATTGGCACCGCAAAGACCTTAATAAATCTAGGCCTAGTATTACGTCATGCATAGCGTGAGGTATAACTGCGAACTCGGCATCAAATAGATGACCACCCAAGGTAGCTTTGACACTGCATACACAAACAGGATATAGTGGCTTGCCACTCACTCCACGAAACGTATCGGCCTGATTCAAGCAGAACATCACTTTATGCCGAGGAGGCGTTTAAACGCAAAAATCATCACTGAAATAGTTGCTCCTGCGTTCACTAAGGCCATAGTCGAAACGCTGTCTATACACACAGACAGCTCATTCTTAAACATACAAATGATGGAGGTATTTCTGTCTATAATTGTAGGATGCCAGCGACTTCACCTCCAACGGTCCACGTCGACTAGTTTTGGGAGAGAGCGACAGATGTCGGCGCCGAAGAGATGGTGACAGCTTCCGCAAGGAGAAGGCGGTTGGTGTAAAGCTACGATCGGAGGGCTGGAGAGGTGTTCGCAGCATCTCTGACGTGTGTTTGGTCAGTTTTTCCCTGACTATGTAGCCACTTGAACCGCAATGCCGCTCAGATGTCGACTGGTTTTACCTCGGTGGCTGGCGGCGATGGCAGTATCTCGCAATGTGACCCTCGACGCCGCAGCTGTAGCACACGGGCAGAGGACGTTCAATTAAATGCTGTTGCGAGCACTCAGCCATGAAGGGTCATCTCACAGGTTGTGAAGGCTCAGCATTCTCAGACTCTAGCTGTCCGTCCTGTGTGCAGCGGCCGGGATGATCGCGGTGCCCATAGTGCTGCTCAAATGCGAATGTGTCTCGATGCGGCCCATTCTTCCTGGTTCAGTGTGGTGGGCAACGCAAACTGACCGTGGCAAAGGAGCACATGATGCTACTGGCGTTGAGTACTGCGGAAACAGATGACGTCGTGCTGCCGCAGTTCTTCTCGCACGATTTGCCGAATAGTTGAAGCAAGGTCGGTGGGCGGACTCGCATCAATGCTTTCGAGCGTCGTGACGTTTGCTAGTCACCCAAATTGAGGGCAATGCGATGTGTCTTCAACGTCTCAAAGGTGTGGCAGTGATGAAGAACATTCAAGAAGTGGTGAGATCTTCTCGACCTATCAGAAAGTTGTAAACATCTTCGGTGATACCATTTAGAAGATGTCCAACCTTATCTTCTTCCGACATCCGTGGGTTAATAATCATGCACAGCTTGAAGACTTCCTTGGTATACGTGGTGCAAGTCTCCACGGAAGTCTCAGCTCTTTGAGCAAGTGTCCTCTTAGCGCGTTTTTTCTTGGAGTCAAAGTCACCGAAACATTTCTTAACCTCAACAAACCGGTACCACGTTGTTGACGACTCTTCGTGAATCTCATACCACATGACAGCAGTTTTCGTCAAAAACAACGCTGAATACACAAGCTTGGAGTAGACATTCTAGTGGTTCTAACGGCTCACCCTGTCATAGTGCTTGAGCAACTCGTCCACGTCTTCTCCTCCTCTTCCCACAAACGGACGGGGTTGCACGTAGCAGTGAATAGGTGCATCCGCCATGGATCTGGGTGCGATAGCACCTGGCCCTGTGCCTTAGTCCTCGTTATGAGGCATATTGAAAGTCGTCATTGAGAAACCGGCAAAGTGACGGCTCCAGCGAATTTGAAACAGATGTGGCTCCGTGATAAGTTGACGTTGTGTACCCAGCCCCTCCACCACTTGTCACGTCCATGAACGAGTTAATATATTAAGACGCAACACAGCGGTAGCTTCAGCGGCCTTGAATCCAAACCTAGACTGTCGCGATCGCAAGGCGCGTCCTCTTTCTCTTCATCTCTCTTGACCGTAGACCCACTACATACAGGTGTGCATACTGAAACTACAACAGTAACATCACACACAGACACACACACACACACACAATCACACACACACACACACACACGCATTCGAAGGTCGCAGGTTCAGATCCTGCCCACGGCAAGTTATCTTTCCACCCACTTTTCTTCATTTTTACATTACAATTTGGTCTAATATCTTCCCCTATACTATCCTTGGCATTATTATCTGTTGGATTTCCTTAATATTGTGTAAAAACACGAAAAAACGAGCCCTTAGGTATACACTTCTTTGCTTAATATATATATATATATATATATATATATATATATATATATATATATATATATATATATATATATATTTATATATATACATAATATATATAAATATATATATAATATATAATATATATATATATACTATATAATATATATGGGCTATGAACGTTCTGCCACCGTTTCCCTCCGACGTTTTCGGCCATAGGACCAGCCTTTGTTTGGTAATGGTAGTAACCTGGTTCTATGGCCAAAAAATTGGAGTGAACGGTGCGAGAACGTTCATTGAGTGTCAAATACCGAATACCTTCATATATATATAATATATATATATATATATTATATATATATATATATATATATTCACCCACTTTTCTTCATATTTGCATTAAAATTTGGTCTAATATCCTCCCCTATACTTTCCTTGACATTATGGTCTGTTAGATCTCATTCTTATTGTTTAAAGGCACGGAAAAACGAGCCCTTAGTATACACTTGTTTCCTTATATTATATATATATATATATATATATATATATATATATAAGAAACAAGTGTATACCTAAGGGCTCGTTATATAATATATATTATATATATATAATATATATAATATAGATATATATATACATATTGTAGGGCAAGCGTCCAGAACCCTCAATAACTCTATTTATTGTCTCGAGTATGAGCCCCTTAAGCTAACTGGAGTGGTTATGATGAGTATGTAGAGATGAAAAGATGGACGCATAAATAATTCTCACACTTATTTTCCCCGCGCACTTGGAGACGGCAGGCCAGGCCAAGACTTAGTTGGGAAAGGTATGGCGAACAAAGGTTAAGACGTGAAATGGGGACTATCTCGGAGGCACAGTAACGACGGTCGGAGGAACCCTCGACGGGAGTGACAAGGTATTGACAGGAGATACTTGTTCACAAACACGTGAGACCGAGAAGGCGTGATTGACTTTTTTCACACAATCCTGGGGTACGAACAGGCGTATAAAGTAGTCCAGGACCCTCAAGACTTTCTTTATTGTCTCGAGTATGAGCACCACAACCTAAACTGAGTGGTGGTGATGATGAGTATGTAGAGATGAAAAGAATACTGTCAGAATATATATATATATATATATATATATATATATATATATATATATATATATATATATATATATATATATTGTACGAGAGGAGACCGACTCGGTAGGGGTAATCACAGATGTCTTTTCAGCCGGTTAAGCGAGCAGCGCCAGCCACAAAGATATGTATATATATATTAATATATGAGTGCAAGAGTCTCATATATATACTATATTATATATATATATATAGATATATATATATATATATATATATATATATATATATATATATATATATATATTATATATATGAGTGCAAGAGTGGTTTTTATTGGGCAGCAAGATTTTGCATAGCAACCACGATAATTCTGTTATTTGTCATTGGATATTGCAGGTTTCGTATCCCTACGTTTTACAGTGAAGCTGTCTTTGAGGATCCTTAGCGAGTGTCGTCGTCGTTCGCCAAAACCAATTAAGTGTTGAAGGCGAAAGGAGAAGCTTTACCAGAGGCGGTAGAAAAGGAGGTCACATGATATACCACGAAGAGGAGGACTAACTGAAGGGGGAGTCAATAAAGAAATATCTAAGCTAAAATAAGTGATCTTGGCGAGACGTGGTGTTACTACTAGTAAGATCCCCTATGCTAGCACAATTGTGTGTTAGGAGTCAATCAAGTTGTGTCTAACAAAGAAAAACAAGTTCTTTTTTCTTTCAATAAACCCGACAAGTTTCGCAACACTCTGCTGTATAACATAATACGATCCCAAACTTTTCTAACTACTCAGCGAGAGTTGCTACCGGAATGCGATGGTAACCTACTTTTAAGATTCGCATAACCCAAGCATAGAAATTGTTTATTTTGTACACACACCAATTTGTAAAAGAAGGCCTGAAGAACACCATGGACAACTATAGAATATTTGTTTGAAAAGTTCAGCAACAACTTTCAAGATGTGGGGCAACACTGCCTCTACACCGTGAGGTCTCCTTGAAACGCCAAAAAAATGTGTGGATTTGTGTTATGCCACTCCAACGTTACTCATCAGTAAACTTGAATCCCTCATATTTACTTTAACTTATTAGCTTATCGAGGCAATGGACCATTCTAATTCATCTCTACTGAAAAAGGAGGGTCGTGGGATTGAATCCCGGCTGCGGCGGCTGCATTCCCGATGGAGGCGGAACTGTTGAAGGCCTGTGTGCTCAGATTTGGGTGCACGTTGAAGAACCCCAAGTGGTCAAATTTTCCGGAGCCCTCCACTACGGCGTCTCTCATAATCATAGGGTGGTTTTGGGACGTTAAACCCTACAAATTAATCAATCTACTAAAAAAAGGGGCGGGGGAGGCAAATAATCATTCGTGTAAAAAATACCTTCATAATTCACTCCCCAAAGGCGTTCTTCGGGCGCTTGCCGATTTTGGTAAAGTAATCATCGACCGAAAATCGGAGCAGCCTTATAAACCAGGCAAATTATTGATTTCCTACACAAAATCACTTTTGACCTCGAACAATCGTACCATTCTTCCACGTAGTCACGCCTCTGTATTGTAGTGGTTATGGTGCTCTACTGCTGACACCGAATGTGACAGGTTCGATCCCGGTCACCACGGTCACATTTCGATGGAGGCGATGTGATAGAGTCCCGTTTACTGTGCGACGACACTGCTCGTTGAAAAAAAAAGCATGAGATTGTCTAAATTTCTGGAGCCTGCACTATGGCGTACTCTAATACTTATAGGTTAGTTTTTGGGACCTTGAAAACCCTGATGTGATCCTTATTAAAATATTGTTGTATTTAAAGTCTACAAACTTTACTTCGTAATGGTGTATATAGTGTACAGCTATTAGTGCCAATTCTTGAAACTGTGACTTTCTTGTAAGCCGACTATATATTAATATATATGACTATAACTATACTCCATAAACGGTCGCAGGTTCAGTTCCTGCGCACGGCTCGCTCACATTCTATGCCTCCCATATATATGACATTTACTACTAATAGCATCCACTGCACTTCTCTTGGCATTACCGTATTTTAGTTCTCTTTATTATTGTTCCAACAAAGAAAAAAACGAGCCCGTAAAATTTGTCACTTCTTTTCTTGTTTCACTGTCTGGGTCTTGTTCTGGTAGACTTTATTCCTTCAGGTAGTATGCGAGAGATTATTTATCAGCTGCCATCGTGGCATAAGATCAAGTGCTACATTACACCAACAAGCGGAAAAAGAGTGATCCACAGTCGCCGTCATTTTTATATACTGGTGGCGCTGACTGACGCTCCCACGTTTAATGTCCCTGTCTCATGGGCACCCGCGAAACCATTTAATTCCGTGAAAGATGCCGGCCCTTGTCACACGGCCACCCTTACGCAAGCGCATTTCGCAAGAGAAGCTCGGCGATCTCCCTTTGCAACGGAAACAGGTACTCACGTCGCCAACAGTCTTCATGTCAGAAAAAATTCGACCACTAAATAGCCATAGTGAAAAAAATGATACATATTGACAATATTAAACGTTGTTTCGTTGAAGTACTCCTTCATAACGTGTGCTCCTTTATATACTTACGCCAGGCAAAGTGAAGCTACTATTCACACTGATGCCATACACACCGTGCTTTCGCGACTCGGGCCAGGCGCTGCCATTAAAAATATTTCGCCCGTGCATGTGGTTGTTGTCATCACCCGTGTTTCCCTTTGCCCGTGAGAGGAATTACAGACAACGCTGCATCAGAGTCAAGTGCCTCGACGGCTGCTGGAATGGGTAATGGGAGCCCACAATTCAAGGGTAACTTGAAATGAAAGTAAGACGTGGTTGCCGATCAGAATATATGGGAGGACCACTTTCCTGGACTCAGAGGAGAGAAATCCAATTTTAGAGTTTATGACGCCATTACACAGCTCTTTCACGTAGAGAATTTTGAGAAAACAAAATCGATAACCTCACGATGAAGTACAGGTGAGTTCGCACACTGGTAAATGCTTACTGCAAAAAAAAAAAAATAAAACACGTGTCTTCCTAATAGCTCGTGCGCGATGATGTACTAACCCACATAAGTCTCTTTTGAACTTTCTGTTGGTGTTTTCACACGCACATTTTGTTACAACAGTTATTTTGAGGTGCTGGCTTTGGGTAGATAGGTACTATTTCATTGCGTGATTTCTGCTGTAAACGTTGAACTTTGTCTGGAAAGATATATTTGGGAGTCCAGCTCGTGCACGTTACCTGGCTTTGTACGCACACTCGACAAGAACATACATTCGGGTCTCCATAAAAAATAAAGTATTCGACTGATTACCTGCGTAAACGTCCTATTTTCTCGTTTAGGATTCCCAGTATTTGTAAGCATTTGAAATCAGCTTACGATATTGCTATAATGTCGAGTAAAATTGCATACAAGAGCTACAAGTATTTATTGAGGTCTTAAGCCTGAAACACTGAAAATAGCTAGAGGTTGAGTTGCCTACATTGTTCAATGTTTTCATTTTTAGCATGATGCAGCAGTACAGGCTAACGCGTTTATATAGGTGTACAGGCTTCTCCTTTCCCAAATAAGAACAAACGTTGCTAATCGTGACGCATAGCATGACACGAATCTATAACGCAGTGCACTAACTTGCTATAGTAAAAAACCCAACGTTTTGTAACACGTCCACACAGAACGTGCTTAATACGTAACATTACTTCTTTTCTAATTGTAAATTGTGTTATTAGGAAGGAAGTCCAGGACCAAACTGCCGGATCCGAACCCACTGCTTGGTAATTTTTCATGGAACTTAACAGGTTCCTTGACACACTGACCATAAACTACCGCTCTCTCGTACAAGAGAGGTGCCTTTTCTCAAAGAGAAACGTCGATCAGGTATGCAAATCAATTGTATAAGATAACGCCTTCACGAAAACAACTAAAACTTGTCGGTGTCACAATCAAATTGTAAAATATTGCTGATTGCAGAATGCAACCTAGTAATGTGACACTTCAAACAGAGCTCTAAATTGTAATGTAAATCGTGATTATGGACTCCACTTAGTGCATTTGATATTTACAAGCAATAGTAAGAAATAAAACACAGCATGGGAAAACACTATCACACCAATACGCCATCAAAGAACAAGCTTTTTGTTACAACTCAAATTTGGAGTGCGTCTTTTTAGTGCTACTTTTAGTGATATTATTGCTACTTAGTGATATTATTAGTTTATTTTTTGCATAATTCATTCTTGCAGCACTTGAAGAATGTGCAACATCATAAATGCAACATTAAGCGCAAAGTAACCTAATGTAATGGCAATGCAATGTTATGGCAGCAGAATATTTTTTGTCCTTCAGATTATTCTGAGCATGGAAACGGCCTCAAGTTTTTTCTCGGATGAAGAAGGGGCTACTGAAATATAGCTCCGTGACAGGGAGCTGCAGCACTGCCTTACAGATGCAGTAGGCACCCCAGCCTAATGTCAGCATGAGCCAGCTACAAGAGAAGCACCGAGCGCAGATGAGAAAGCGGATATCCGCTCATGAAAATTTTCAGAATGCACTACTTGGGCAGCAAGAAAAGCTGATTTTAGCTACTGAAACTACCACGCAAGTTAAACAGTCTACGTGAGGCAGGTAGTGGCTCAAGGAAAATCTGTGGACCTATGTTCAATATATTTTATTAAATAAATTTTCCCAATTGCCCCGTTAAACATTTGTTTATTTGAGGCCTCTATTGTTTGAGCAGCCCCGCAGTGGTAGCCTAGTGTTTAAGGTACTCGGCTGCTGACCCACCGGTTGTGGGATCGAGTCTCGGCTGCAGCGGCTGCATTTTTGATGGAGGCGAAAATTCTGTAGGCCCGTACGCTAAGATTTGCGTGCACGTTAAAGAACCCCAGGTGGTAGACATTTCCGGAGCCCTCCACTACCGTGTCTCTCATATTCATATTGTGGTTTTGGAACGTTAAACCCCACACCAGTCGGATCAATTATTGTTTGAGTAGTATAAATACTGCTGTGTTTCGCTGATAAAACTGCAGACAAATGTGAAGGGCACAACGTACCTTAATTATTACAGACACAATTCCAAGATAAAGTTCATTATAGGCATGATACTGAGTTTACAACAAGCTCTAAGTTTCTAAAAACCGATGTCCGTAGTCCTTTCCAGTTTTAAAAATTGGCATGTAAGGCTCCTTTTATTGTTAGACTTTGTGGGCATACTTTAGTAGGCCCAGAAAAGAACAGAGAATCGGAGAGAAGAATGTACAAATTTAAGGAAGAATGCGTGAAATATGCGCGCATGGAAAGTTTTTATACGCCGCAAAAGTAGAACAAAACCATACATACGTGTGATACTTGGTTGGGATGGAGTGGTACAACAAAGGATCAACAGGGATACTTGAAATAGGTGAACTGCTCACGCATCAATACTGGCTCCAAGGCACGCCCCAAGAAGCTCACGAAATGTTTTAGAAAGCACACAGCATATAGCAGGCTCATTGGCACTCTCAGAGAAGATTGGTAAACCAATGAGCCTTTAGCTGAAGCTTCCTGTGTCTTTTTAGAGCAATAGAAATTTTTTTTATTCCATACGCAATTAACTTTATACCTGATTGCCTCCATGCTGTTGAAAATATAGCCCGAGTGCATCCCTGACAACTCTGCCACATCCAACTTGCTTGCCTATGGTGTGTGTGGTTGCTCTTACAGTGTGTTCTGGAGCTTCTTCATTATATACTGTGGGATACATTATCATTGAAGTGTTCACAAATATTATTCAAACACAGCGCGCTCTTATAACAACCGCAACATTCGTCACCTCACACTCTATACGCTTCATGACATATCTGAAACAGGCCTTGTGTCTCCAGAAGGAATGTTCAACAATTTGTTTAATCTTGAGAGCTGATAATTGAAGTAATTTTTGGCTGAAGTTTACGTGGAACCGGAAAAATGACTTAATCAAATGTAACGTCAGCGTGAATGTTTATTCGTGCAATATCAACGGTAGCCCAACTGAACTGTTCACAGAAATTGTAGGGCTTCAAAATGTCAGTCCTGTCACAATGCTTGGCAAGATTAAGCTGTGGTGCACATGGGTGTCGTGACACCTCTCCGGGTAACAGGCATTGATGAATCTAAAGCGATATTTGTTGTGGTCAACTAGAGCCAATAAGGTCACACTCTACCTGCAAGTATATTATCATGACGATCAATAAAAAGTTGACAGTGCGCAAACAACTTCACAGCCACACTGTATACTGTTGTAATAGAAATATGCTGATGCCACGTACACATGCATTATAAGGCAAGATGTGGCATGTATGTGTGCTCATGCTAAAACAAAAATGTTCTTGAAGTGTGTGCTGGAATGAGACACCGTAAAATTGTCGATAATTAACTTGTGGAAATATATTTCGTGCGTACTAAAGCTTATGCAAAACAGACAACATACATTTGATATATTTTTGTAGAGTGGCGCTTTCAATAATAATTCACATTTCTTCTTTAGCAAGTCAGCTTTTGTTTGATACCTGTGGGGTGATATTATGGTGTACATTGTGTGTTCACCGTTTTCGCATGAAATAATGTACCCAACCAGCACAGCTTTTAACTTTGGTGTAACTTGTGCACACTTACCAGCGTTTGTAATTGTAGTAGTCGATGGAATTCTCTTTGGGTGGTGAGACAGGAAAATGGCAGTCATCTAGTGCTCCATCTGCCAGGGGGAAACCAGTGTCAGCATAAAATTACCGTATGTGGTCGGAAATCACTTCAGCTGTAAGCATCCTGACCCAGTGTTCTTCCAGGGCTTCCACGATGATGTCACAAAATTTTCTATATATTGTATGCCCCTTCGACATACCTCGGTCAAATGAATTGGTGATTGCTCTATCTTCAGCAGAGGATCAAACTTCTAGAGAGCAACAGCGAACAGCGGTTCATTTTTTTACAGACACCGCTGTCCGCATGTTTGTAGTTTCTTGTTCCATTGCTACCATACAAATGTCTACGAAATATTTAAACGTAGTACGCCAAAACCTTCAATGACTGCCGCAAGACTTGTATGCCTACGTTTTGGAGTGTGTCTTCAAACCGCCAAGAGAGTAATTGGTATGCCCGAAAGAGTAATTGGTATGCCCAGGCCGTTCGCGACGAGACGATGTCTGATAACTCACACATTGGCTCTAGCCGCCTCAATCTGTATATTCACTGAGCCGCTCGACGCCATTACCAACGCAATATCACAACTTCTTAACGTTTTTCTCTACGTAACTCATTGCTGAGGACACACCACTGTATACAGAAGACAAAATTTGCTCTCACGAGACAAGGAAACACAAGAACTTTCGTACGCGGGCTTCAAAACAATTAGTGCTCGAGCACAACGCAATTGTAAACAAACATAGCGTTAGGCACAAAGAGACCCGCGTCGTTGCCAGCATCGCTACATTTAGTCGATGCGTTTTCATTGAAAATAATTCTTAAGGCTTTGTTTACTTCAGACCTACTTATTAGTGTATTTTTGTAAAACCCGCATAACGAAGATTCCGAAAGAAAGCAACTGGACACGAAATTAGGTTACCTCTATAAAAATCAAACAGAGCTGGCTCAGCTCCTTGGGGCAATTATTTCAACCTTTTCATTGTTGTGTGACGCTGCCACAACTCCATCTCTGCCAAACATTAATTGGGGAGACTAACGTTGACGGAGCTTAACAGGATTCAGTGAGCATGTGACAGGAGTATTAAATCACATATATACCCCACAAAGTGGACGAGGGAATACCCCCTTCACCCCGACGAGGGAAAACACCATTGAAAACCGTCGACACGCTATTCGAACCTGCGACCTTCGTAAAAATAACTTCCCCTGACAATGGTAAATTACTTTTCGACCACTTGTCTTTCTTCACATTTCATCATCTTCATTAGCCTGACTACGCCCACTGTAAGGCAAAGGATTCTCTCATGATCCGCCAATCAACCTGGTATTGTGCTTTCTGCTGCCACGTTATTCCTGCGAACGTTTTAAGCTCATCAGCCCACCCAGTTTTCTGTCTCCCTTTTATAGGAATGCATTCAGTTACCTTTATTGACCAACGGTTATCCTGCCTATGTGCTACGTGCCCTTCCCATGTCCATTTCTTCTTATTTTGAACTATAATCTTCTTAACCCCTGTTTCTTTCCTGATCCACCCTACTCTCTTCTTGTCTCTTAAGGTTACACTTATGATTTTTCGTTCCATCTCTCGCTGCGTCGTCTTCAATTTAAGCTGAACCTCTTGAAAGCCTCCATGTTTCTGCTCTGTAGGTAAGTATACCATAACGATGCAGTCGTAATGTACCCTCTCTTAAGGATTGGTGGCAGATTCCTACTCACGATTTGGAATGCTTGCCAAATGTGATCAAGCCTATCTTTATTCTTCTAGTTATTTCACTCTTATGGTTTCGCTCCGCGCTTACAATCTGTCGTAAGTAGACATATTCCTTTACAACTTCCAGTGTCTCTTCACCTATCGCAAAGTGCTTTTTTTCTGCCGAGACTGTTGCACATTACTTTAGTAATGTGCATAATAATTTTCAGATCTACTCTTCTGCTTTCCGTATCGCATTCGTAATGATGAGCTGTAATTTGTTCCCCGAATTACTGATCAAGGCAATGTCATCACTGAATCGCACGTTACCAAGATACACTCTTTTACCTCTTATCCCTAACACTTCCCAATGTAGGGCCCTCAAAACTTCCTGTAAACATGTGGTGAATAGCACTGGAGAGATAATGCCTCCCTGTTTTACACCCTTCTTTATTGGGATTTTGTCGCTTTCTTTATAAAGAACTATGGGGGCTGTGGATCCTCTGTAGATTCCTTCCAGTATGTTAATGTACAGGTTCTTCGATGCCCCGATTCCGTAGGGCCTGCATTACTGCTGATGTCTCGACTGAGTCAAACGTCTTCTCGTAATGTATAAAAGCGATGTATAGGGGTTAATTGTATTCAGCTAATTTCTCTATTACCTGATTGATAGGATGAATAGGTCTATTGTGGAGTAGCCTGTATGAAATCTGCTTATTTATTTGGTTGATTGAACTCTCATGTTACCCTAATTCCATCAGCTATCATTTTTGTAAATAGTTTGCAGAAAACGGACAGTAAGCTGATCAGCCTGTCTCTACAAACTATTAAAAAATAATATGTGATAAAATTTAGACATTAGAGTTCAATCAACCAAAGGACCAAGCAAGATTTCGTTCAGCCACTCCCGAATAGGCCATATTTATACCATCAGTCAGGTAATAGAGAAATGCGTGGAATACAACCGAGACCTATAAAAGCTTTCATAGATTACAAAAAAAGCGTTTGACTCACTGGAGACATGAGCAGTAATGCAGGCACTAAAAAATGAAGGCATTGACGAACCCTAGATCAATATACTGGAAAAAACCAACTGTGCTTCCATAGCCACCATAGTTCTCCAAAAATAAAGCGACATAACACCAATAAAGAAGGGTGTGAAGCATATATAGACACGATCTCTCCAGTGCAACGCGTGCGTACAGGAGGTTTTCAGGGCCCTAGATCGGTAAGAGTTCTAGTTAAGAGTTAATGGAGAGTATCTTAGTAACCACCCATTCGCTTTTTGGATTACATTTACAAATAAGATCATCCTCTACATTTTCCTTGTCTATATCGTCTGTTCTTATTTATATTATCAACTTTTAGTCATTTAGGTTGAAGTATAAGTTGAAATTCAGGTTCGATTTTGAAGTGTTATTTTTTCTCACTTTTTTCCTTTTTGGTTCCGATGCGCTAGCTCTACCGCGATTACATTTACTACATTTGAAAAAAATTGTTTACCGCTTACTCATTGCATTGTTGGTGTTCAAAAAATTGCCTAAAATAAGGTATCTTTATCTGTGTCAAGGCAAGTATTGGCATATGCGTAGCATCATTGCATATTCTAGGTGAACTCCACTTGCCAATTTGAGGCACTCAGTGTCATTTCTAATAGCTCACGTTGGCTGATTTCTTATCGCTGGGACATTATTTCCTATGCTCAACCTAGAGAGTTTAGAAACAAGTGAGAGTTTAGAAACAACAAGGTACGCGCCTTATTAACTTGATGCTAATTGTTTTGTTAGGTACGCAGCAACCCCGAACGTGCTTGAGAGCAACGCTGCTCCGGCGCGATTAAGTGGCAGGTTATATGCACTTTCGGTCATTTGTTGCAAATTGGTAATATCAGTGACTCCTAAGGTGGCACTTAACTAACAACTATAACTTTCAGAATGTTCTTCAGAACGTGCTCACATTAGCAAATCAGCCGTGAACTAGGTTATTACAGGTAAATCTATGGATCGATAGCAACAAGAAGGAGTAAAATCGAAGCAGGAAGGAGAGGGAGGTTACCGCCGCAACAACCTCTTTTTAGAGGGTAGGACGAATTATCTGCGTATATAACATAAAATATGCACTAAATAGTATAGTGCGTATAACGCGCGTATAACGAGGCCATTTTTATTTCTGGCTTGGTTGCATCGCTACATGGGAACAGAACGAAAGAAAATAAAGTAAGTTTGCTGCAACGTCACTAGCACAGTTCGTAAACACCGGTCGGATATTCTGCATCGGTTTCTCATCTTCCCACGGTGTGTTCTTTTTGTCTATACTTTGTGTAAAGACACTATACACGGGCTTTTACCTTCTGAAGCATTCTAAAGTTCTTTCAGAGGGGCTAGTTGGTACTGTAAGCCCATGGTGCTCAGATTTGGGAGCACGCTAAAGAACCCCAGGTGGTCGAAATTTCCGGAGCCCTGCACTATGGCGTCTCTCATAATTATATGGTGGTTTCAGGAAGTTAAACGCCACATATCAATCAATCAATTAATCATCAATCAGTGTTGTTAGTACGGCATGAGCAAGATCCTTCTCTATTTCACGTTCTCGTGTCATTTATCTGTTTATTTGTGCAGCGCATCGTTTCACTTCAGCAGCATATATGTTCTTTTTTTTCTAGCCAATGAGTAAAGCCCTTAGTGATGGACCGTGCCGCACATAATTAAAAACCCTTTCGCACAAGATTAGGGAACCTATCTTCGTACTCATAAGTGAGTCTACTACTAGGCTGGAGATTAACTGTTTACATAGAAGCACTGGGCAGTGCAAAGAGCGGCAGGACAGCGCTGGGAACGCTAACGCTATATATGAGGACGGTCACTAAACTTCATCAAATTACACAACGTGGCAGAGTTCTAAGCGAACGGCATCAACGCCGACAAACAGATTGTCTGACATACGCGCGCTGTATACCAGGGCTTGCAAGTACAATGCCCCAGGGAGCAATGTCACCCGTGAAGCTCTTGCATGCAGCCCACATGTCATTATTGAGAACAGAGTCACACCTCCCTTTCTACACCCTCTTCCCAGCCTAAGCTGCCTACTCTATAATGCCTCGGAGCAAGATAATTTCCTTCCTTTGCCTGTCGGTGGCTTTCTTTGCACACTTTGCCGCAGTGATCAATACGCTACGTAAACAATAATGTGCTCTAGAGAGAGCTGATAAAACTTCTTTAGAGGCACAGTAAATGGTGCCTTTTCAAGTACCGCTCTAACAATCTGCAGCAAAGTAGGCGCGCAACATATTCCATCAGTTCGCGGGCGTTTCAATATATGCGCAACGCGTAACCGGTTTTGTCCACCCTTGGTGACCTAACTGCTCAATTTTCAACTCAGAAGAGTAGCTTAGCGCGGCGCAATAAAAAAAGAAACATGACACACATGACGCTTAGCGCGTACATGTCTGTTAAAATGCTTCGTGGTTTTTTCTTGTCTGTTTGGGGCTGATATAGCTGCATTTATGAAAGACCAGCTCTCTGCGAGATCAGTTGGTGCCATGCCGATCACAAGAGATAATCACTACAGATAACGGAAAACTTCGCCAGTATTGCCGTCAAATATATATAGGCAAGACAAAGGCAAACCTGCAGCAGAAGAATTGCGGCTTATCTTTTAATGACATTTGTTCAACATATAGACCCTAACCACAGTAGGACTAAAGACAAACAAAGCAACTTAAAATAACTACTTAATATAGGTATACAAATGCGTCACCCTAATATTCCAATTTACTCGGTACCTTGCTTAATGAGTCCTCAGAACGGCAGTGAAAATTTTTCACCAACACATTGAGCTGATATTGATTGATATGTGGGGTTTAACGTTCCAAAACACCATATGATTATGAGAGACGCCGTAGTAGAGGGCTCCGGAAATTTCGACCACCTGGGGTTCTTTAATGTGCACCCAAATCTGAGCACACGGCCTACAAAATTTCCGCCTCCATCGGAAATGCAGCCGCCGCAGCCGGGATTTGAATCCGCGACCTGCGGGTCAGCAGCCGAGTACCTTAGCCACTAGACCACCGCAGCGGGGCACCAACACATTGAGCTGTTGAAGCATGTCATAAGAACAATCTGCTGTCCAAATCAAGCTCTCTGCGTCAAGTATGTTTTATTACAAGACTTGAAACAGGCGAATATTTGCTGATTGCAGTGGCACAGCCTCACGTCTTTTCAACTTCCCACCGCCTTTCTGCCTATATCGCTGTTACATTATGCGTAGCACTAATAACCGATCTGATTGAATATTTCCAGTCTACGTTGCAAAACCCCTGTGCACCGGAGGTCGCCAGTCTGCATTTTAACGTGCTTCGTGTGGACGTCAGCTGCATAAGAGTGCTTATCTCCAAGTTTCTTTTACTGAAAATCGCAAACTGCCCGAGTTGCGTTGCATGCCACAAATCTAGTGACTGCTGACTTTTTAAGCTGCGACATCGTGCAAGGCATGTAAGACGACTAGTGAGCGGAGCCACTGTTTAGCTCGTCGGAGCAGCGAGCATCAAGATATTGCCAACCAATCAATACGAGGATCTACGCGTCTGTGGTATATATTTTCTTCAAAGGGGAAGACACAACTTTCTGTTGTTTATTCGGGGGTGAATACATAAGCCAACTGCCGATGTTGCTCTTATCGACGATGGGTTGTCATATGCATTTCGTTTTTCCCTATTTCCTCATGTCACAAGTACCATCCCATTTTCCTCATCAGTGTCTGTTCCAAACTTATAGAGCATGCAATTTATTCTCACGTGGTAAAATTTCTATCATTGTTATTTCTTTAATCCTAACCGGCACGGTTTTCAAAAGGTCATGTCTAGCGAAACTCTACTCGCTCTTTTCATCCTTGACATATCCTCTCACCTTGATCTAAACGCACCCGTTAATCTTTCTTCCTAGACTTTGAAAAAGGCATTTGACAAGGTTCCTCATAAAGAGCTCTTTCTAAAACTTTTCAGATTCTATCTCAACCCTCCAAGTTACAATAGCTTCTGCAACTTTTTTATTAACCATCAGCTATGTGTATACGCAAACAAACACTCCTCTTGTTATCAACTGTTGTCTCCGGCGAGCCTCAAGACACTATCCTGAAACTATTGCATTTTTCAACATACATTAATGACTTACCTAACGATTGTCTAAAATACGTTTGTATGTTGATGACACTGCAATTTATTATCCTATACAAAACAACGCTGATATCCTCACCCTATACAGTGTGAAGTTTCTCTCATGAAATCCTAGTGTAAGAATTAAAACATTAAAACCCACATATCAATTAAATATATATGGTGCAAGATTTTTCTAATAATATAAATGTAAGCAGAACATCCTTGTAACTTTTTTATCACTATCCATCATTTATTTTCACTAAATACACGATGTGGCTCAAAAATAGGCGCAGTGTCGTCATACAAATGCCTTGTCGTTCACTTATGCAATAATCTTACTTGGTCTGTTCACACCCCTAACATCACAAACTCGGCTAATCGCATGCTTGACTATCTGCGTCGTAACCTGCGCATTCTTGCTCCGGTAAAACTACGTAACATTATCAGTTGTTCGACCAAAACTTGAGAATTCTTGCTCAGCTTGGGACAACATCAAACTAACTCTCATCAACGCTAGAATTCATACAAAATTGTGCTGCTAGGTCTTTTCTTTCAGACTATTCCTATCACACCAGTGTCAATGAACTTGAGCCATGTCTTTATCTTCAAAGCCTTGAGCAGCACCACAAAACTGCACGATTGTTTTTTTTTTTTCGTAATTCTATCACCTTCTGTGCGTCACAGGCTGATATCGAACCCTTGCATAGTCTATTCCGTCATGACCACCAATAAGCAGTTTATGCCCCGGCCGCCCACATTACCGCCCACATGAAATCGTTCTTCGTATACTTACATTTTTTTACCAAGCCTCAAGAAACATCGACGAGCGTTTCAACATGCAGCGTAGTGTGAACGAATACAACAAAGTATAGCGAATGCGTCTGATCTCTGATGAATGAAATGGTTGAAAGCAGTTTTAAAACAAATGCACCCAGCAAAACACTTCATGTCAGACCTGCCAACATCAGGAACGTTTAATGTTATCAGACTGATTAAATGAATAGTACCATTTCATTAGGCGGCTGATGGTAGAACTGAAATTATCCGTGGCCTTTGTTGCCAAAGTGGCCTTTGTTGCCATTGTTTAGCCTTGGGCAGCAATGATAATTTGTGTCATCGCTACAATCTGCTCGAAGATTCAGGTACTGTTGGCGAAAAGTTTAGCTATTGGGCACAGCGGCCACTTTTTTGTCTCTCAGCATCATATTATGGAACGCAGTTAATTTACAAAAAAATTGCTTTGTGGACATGTACTTTGTGGGCATACACTTGTTCTTAATTCATCTGAAACTTAATTCAGTCGTATGGCAAAGGTACAAAAAAAAACTGACAATTTGCACGATAGCTAAACATTTTGCCGACTGTACTTTGAATACAGTAGGCGTTCGATTTGGTTCCACAAAGTGCGATCAAGATTTATGAATGTGGACTTGTCGGCGGTTTGCTTTATTTTTCGCGCGTAATTTTTTTTTACCAGAGTGCAAAATGAAAGCGCACGTTCGGAAGTAACAAGTGACTCTCTGACAATTAAGTGCATAGTGGCCCGAAAGCATCGGCTTGTCGTTCTTTCTCTACAACAGCGTGCTCAATTGCTTGAATTCCAAACACTTTCCTCAAGTATATAGCCTTCCAATTGGCATAACAATCTATGCTGATTCCTGTGTCAATCAGTGGTCTTTGAAATGGTGGTCAACGTCTCGTGGAACATTTCCAAACCTCTGACTGCGACTTCTACACGCCATAATGGTTTAGTGATTATGGGGCTTGACTGCTGACCCAGAAGTAGCAGGATTGAATTCCAGCCATAGAGGCCGCATTTCGATGGGGGCCAAGTGCTAGAGTTCCGTGCTCTTTGACTTAGATGCATGCCAGGGAATCAAAATGTCTGGAGCCGCACACAACGGCGTCGCTAAAGAATCATATCATGGTTTTGCCACAGAAAGCCCCAACGATTTTACATTTATTATGTAACTTTTTCTAAACGGCCTCTACAAACGGAACCCAATATGACGGGTGAAACAACATACACAGGATGAGAACAAACTAACAACGTTTACCACTCGACACTTTTCGTGCTGTTGAAAGAGAAACGACGCACAAAACGCAATTACAAGTATAAATGAGTGCAAACACGGTGCAAGAATACTTGAGGTGAGCGAACGCCGCGAAGCGAGGGCTTGGCGAGAAGAGACCGATTATGTTCTCGTTTACAGCATGCGATAGATGTCTCGCCGGACTGAGGACTAAGCCGGGCTGCTGGAAAAGCCGCTAAGCACACCCGGCACGTGGATGACGGTTTTCAAATCCGAGAAAACCGTGTTATCGCACAATAACAATCACGCGAACGCATAAAGTGACGCCGCGAAATGGGGGAGGGGAGGAGAGGGAGGAGGTTCAAAGTGCGGCGCGGATGTTGGGGCGACTATAATAGAGCGCCGCTGCTTTCCTACGTACGGGGCAGTCCTACACCGAGAGGAAGGAGGGAAACCGGGCCAAAGTTCATAGCGTCATCTCTCAGGCTTCTTGCGAAGCTGAATTTATCGGGTACCACATAGTCCCAGCGTTCGCTCACTCAAAGTATTCTTGCACCGCAGTGCAAAATAACAAATGTGCCTGGCCCGCTACGGTGGTCTAGTGGCTAAGGTACTCGGCTGCTGACCACAGGTCGCGGGATCAAATCCCGGCTGTGGCGGCTGCATTTCCGATGGAGGCGGAAATGTTGTAGGCCCGTGTACTCAGATTTGGGTGCACGTTAAAGAACCCAGGTGGTCAAAATTTCCGGAGCCCTCCACTACGGCGTCTCTCATAATCATATGGTGGTTTTGGGACGCTAAACCCCACAAATCAATCAACAAATGTGCCTGTTGTTATACCTCGCTGTGTTTAAGCGCGCTTTTTTCGCAAACGGGGCCTGTGCAGCGGAGCGAAGTGACCCTTGTGGGCTGGGCAACTAACGCAATCATTCCGGTGACAGTCTTAAGACACACAATTCTCCGCATCGAAAGATAAGCGCGAGAGCACAAGCATCTAATCCCCAACCTCCATTCCCGGGACAAAATACACGTGGGAGACAAGCGTGCGTCGGCGCATCGTAACGAGTGGGGCGCCAACCACGGGCGGTTTTTTTTTCTTATACGAAGAATTTCTTTGCAAACTTCGGCGGTGTCTATCTATCTATATATCTATCTATCATCTATATCTATCTATCTCTATCTATCTATCTATCTACTATCTATCTATCTAGCCACCTACGACTTTTAGCTCTCCTGGCCGTTTCCATAATGTTATCCGTACCCAAACTGCTATGCGCGTTACATGATTGTATGACGAGCATAAGTGACTAGTAAAAACATTAAAAAAACAAGTATGTCATGAATGTCCTGATTTACATTTTAGGGTTTGCTGCTTTTGCGGTGATTTCGTTCACATGGCATATCACGAAATTCGTATGGTATGACCTGACTGCATGACGAACAGAAATGACAGGCCCTCATGTGGAAATTATGACATGCGTGTCATGTAAGAACGGACTATATACCACACTCACGATGCGCTCACGGCCATTTCGCGAGCTTGACATATACCCAATTTGGTAATACATGACGTGAATGGATGACGAAGGTGTTACTGGTGTTGTAAGGCTGTGCAAGAGTTGTACCGCGGATGTAATGTTGGGACGGGGAGTAAGCGAGCTCAGAATTTTCCGACGTAATATGTCGGCATGTTTAGGCTAACCGAACAGATCATAGCTTGGTTACACTCTTAGGGCGAACGTGTAGGGTCGGCTTGAGTTACACGGCAGAGCGTCATGGTCTTCGAACCAGGAATAGATGGCGCTGACGAGTAGTCACGCTCTCCCAAGTGTCGGCCGAATAAACTGTTTGCAGACACAAAACTCATCTCGGTGACTGAGACCTTACCCCATAACATAACGAAGAATTTACTGCGACCTCCCCTCCCCTCCCACCAAGTATAAGCGCACTTGAGGGTTTGCCTGCACGCACGGGAATAGGGGAGACTCTAGGCGGCGGACGCATGTGCTTTGGAATACGAGCCACGGGCGAAAGTCAGTTCGAGACCCGTGTCAGCACCGGGGGAAAGCTCAGCGCCATTCGCACTGGGCCAAATGTTCTCTTTGCCTCTCATCTTCTTATCTTGCCCCAACCCCTGTGTTCTTGTATTGTAAACACCGCACGACTCAAAATGGGCGGACTTTTCTCCCGACCTTCTCGGTGACCTTATGGACGGGTGTGTGTCCTCTGAGGTTCTCGACGCACGCACGCGAACACGACTCGAATGCCCTTTTTTTTCTCCTATTCTTTGCTTCTTTTTTCCTATCCACTTTTATTCCCACTCCCCTTACCCTTGTGCCGTCCCGTTGAGGTGTCACCAGTGATAGACAGTTACAGGCGGCACCTTTCTTCCTTTCTTTTATATAATCACTTAGAGAGGGCCGTGAAGGGGCAGTCTGGGCAGTCTGATGGCTTACGACAATGTAGTCGTAAGCCATCAGAAAGGCTCCAGCAGCGCTAACGCAGATGCGCTGTCACGCCTCCCCAATGTAAATTGGGATAACAGCCACGAAAAGGTTTGAGCCACTGCCTCACCAGCGATCGTGAATGTTCCCGCTCGTCAGCGAAGGAGTGCATGGCTTCATCGCTGATGAAACCGGACGTTGCCTGGACGTTGCCTCTGCACACGGTGTGAGAGAAATTTTCCAGCGTGCCTCACGTTCCTGGTGTATCCTTCTGGACAGGCTTGCACGCCACCCGAGTTTAAGACATTTTTTCCCGCCATCTACAACGCCGTTGTACGATGTGTCATTTTTAATATTGTCAACTATGCTATACATGTGCAGTTATTCACGATTCCTCAAACCTGCATATCAGTGGCATGCATCGTTGCGGCGCAGCATGCTGCAAATACCACTCCTGACTCTGAGACTGTTTGAATGCCATTTCATATTCTATACTTGATGTTAGCTTTGTGCACGTTTCTTTTACTTAGATTATTTGACCTGAGACTGTGTGCTCCCTGTTCTTGCATGCGAAGAAAAACGCTTGGAACCTACCAGTACGGACGCAGACTTTCCACGTCTTCTTTATTCCGGCCTATTAGGTTTACGCTTCAAAATATATTCCTTTGATTTCGTAAAAAAAAGACGTAGGTAACATGCTGCCAACCACTTTCGTAAAAAGAAAAAAGTTGACAGAGATCACGTAGAACACATAGAACGTACAGCCCGTACAGCTTTCACGGAGAGCTCCGTAATGAATAAATAAAGTAACGGCTGCTACGGAACGACAGCTGCTCATAGGGCCATTTCTCACATATTATTGATAATACTAACGCAACATATTCGTAAAAAACAAACGTGTTTCTATTATATTCAACTTGAGGCGTACGTATTAAGCAGATTTATCTGCAAAACAAGGTCTTTCAAAATGTCGCAGGCCACTATTCCAACTAATTTTCTGGCAGCGTCACCTGAGAACTTTTTACTGCCCCTGCACATGGTAAAATTTTGCGAAGTGAATTCAAATGTTCAAAAACCAACAAGGACAATTTCTCTTCACTGAAATTGAGTATTATTTTCCTATGATCAAAAACAAAATACAGCACAGACATTCTACAAATTGAGCGAAGAAAAATTGTCAAAAATTATTTGTTCAGCATTTTTGTATCTCGAATTTATAATACGAAGAAGGAATATCATAACTTCCAGATACCCATAGCACCTCTGTTTTTTTCCTATTGTAACAGTTTTGTCCAGATTTCTTTTTTGAAAAAGAGAAAAAAACGTTTTGTAAGCACACCACACCAGGTGAGTAGAGAGCAAGAAACAGTGCGAGCACTATTAAAAATTTATTTATTTCAAGAATCCTAACAGGCCTTGTTAGAGGTCCTGGGTTGCAGCACAAATTAACTGATTGCACAATAAATAATAATACATATCATACAGATTGAAACAGCTGAAAACACACACAACTTCATAAACACACCAAAATATTGGCTAACAATATGAGTAGAGGCAAAAAGAGCAAAGGAGTATTACATGGTATTACAAAATACAATTAGGGTCATGCTATGCCACATCACCCAGCGTTTTTTCGACCATCACGAATACAACAAAAAAATTTTTTCTATGTTCTCGAAGTGCGAAACTCGTCCTGGTCATTTATTTCTTTGCCAAAAATTTTGCTCCCTATTTCTGTGAGTCTGTTGTATGGCGCCAAGTAAGTTACAAGTCACACGGCAATTTTTTCAAATGACGTCTTGCAATTCACTCAATAAATGCATTTCCGGCAAGGTAATGAAGTGATCAAACTAAAATAAATACTTGCGTATATCAATTCTTCAAGAGCTTTTCCCACAAGCAATATTGAATAATGTTGCCAAGTTGGGTTTTTTCTGGGAACAAGGCAAATTCTAAGGACACAATAAATAAGTGCTGGTGACCAGTTTGGCACGCTGCAAATTAAAAATAATTTAGGCACTGATGTTTAGCAGATAGTCTGAAAAAATTGTTAATTTCACTTTTTTTAGACAAGCTCTGTATTCAGCATCAAAAACCTGCCTTTGTGGTCGGACAAAATATGCACGTTTGATTTAAAAGCCCTATGTACTGGATAAATATAGGTAAAGTTATTAGAAGCATTACTTTTTGAACTCCAGAAATATTTTTTTAAAACTTTATATCTCCCCCAGCTTTACCTACGTAACTCAAGTGACATGACACACTTGCAAGGGCAATGTTCAGCAGAATTCCACTGACCTGGAATACAGAAAGCAAATTTGGTGCTGTCTACAGAGCAGTTGAAATGGGAAAGTGGTTATCATCTGCATTCTATTGCCAACAGAGGTGTGCAACAATAAATGTTGCCAGAGTGTGGAAACCAGTAGCATAGCAAAAAAAATACTTTTCGCGTGGGGGGGGGGGGGGGCAGTGTAAAGGGAAGGCAACTTTGGTCATACTTTGTGTACATTTGTGTGTGTTGTGGTGCACGTAGGTATGCACATACAAAACTAAGAAAATCACAGCACACCCACAGTGTGAATGATGATGTGTGAGGCGAAGCTTCAGAGGGTTTTATGGGTAAACCGTAAATCCGCGTCTATCTGTCACTCACACTAGCGCTCCTGCTGAGTCATCTATGAACTAGGCGGTCACAAACCGGTCACAGTAGAAGGACAAACCACGGCTTTAGGATAAAAAAATACCTGGACGCGCTGGGAGGGGGGGGGGGGAGTAAAGCAGCTCCTTCTGATTTCTGTCTACGCCACAAGTGATGACTCCCAGATAAGCCATCGAGCCATTAAAAGTATACATTACACAATAATCCCTTACACATAACATAAACGAGACTATAGGCTAGGTTAACAGTTTTTAACTTAAAGTTTTTCGCTTCTGCATTCATATGACAGACATTGGGCCACGGGAAGCAGGGTGCTCTCCTGCAAGCTGCAAAAATAAGGAACGTTTCTTTTACGATAGCATTATCAGTGTACTGCATCAATGCTACTAGCATGCTTTAAGACGTATATACTGACTAAATATAGTTATGAAGTGTATAAAACATACTACTGCATTGCAGAACTCCAGGAAAGTAGGATTTCTGACTTTATATCTCTAAAGCTGCATGTCTCAGCTGGAAGTCACCATACTGATCCCCGTGCTTGTAGTAACCCCCTGTTGGCAATAGAATGCAGATGAACCTCTTACCAATTTAGTTGCTCTGAAGAGAGCACCAAACTTCTCTCTGTATCCTAGGTCAGTGAGATTCTGCTGAAGTTTGCCCTGGCAAGTATGTCATGTCGTTTAAGTTAAGTAGGCAAAAAGCTGGTGCAAATACACAATAAAAATATTTTTCGAATAAAAAAATACCCACTAGTAATTCACCTACAAATAGCTTGTACATAGAGCTTTAGGATGAAATATTGTGCATTGTTGTGTTCGACCACCAAGGCAAGTTTTTGATGCTGAATACAGAGGTCCTTACAAACAAAGTGACACTCAAAATTTTTTCAGACTATCTGCTATAACATCAGTGCCTAAATTACTTTTAATTTGTAGCATCTTGACAGGTCACAAGCACATATTTGATTTTATTCTTAAGACTTTCCATGTTCCTGAAAAAAATCCAATTTGGAAAGTTTATTCAATATTGCTCGTGGAAAAGCCCTCGAAGAATTGATATACATCAGTAAGTCATTGTTTTAAAGTTAGATAACTTCATTGCGTTGCCATGAATATTTTTATTGAGTGCTTGCAAAAATGGCTTTTCTAAAAAGTTGTTGTCGATGCCTTTACCTCACTTGGCTCCAAAACAGACTCTGATAATA
>NW_023612828.1:0-58309 GCF_013339725.1 Rhipicephalus microplus | reverse complement strand
TTGGTAGAAGGATGAATGGATGGATTGGAGGATGGATGGATGGATGGCTGGATGATGACGGAACCTAGCTATGGATGGGGATGGATGGATGGACGGAAGATGGACGGACGGATGTATTGATGAATTGACGGAATGCATAGATGGGCGGATGAACGGGTGGACGGATGGATGGACGAATGGACGGGTGGGTGGACGGGTGGATGTAAAAAAACGGGTGGACAGGCTGGCAGAAGGAGTGAAGTGGGATGGGATGGGATGCGATTTGATGGGATGGGTGTCACAGGTCCCGATTATTAAGGAGGCGATCGCCGGGCCAATTCCGAGGGCCGAAGTATAGGCTCCCTAAACTGCACCACGAAAGCGTGGACAATTTAGAAGTGGTCCTATTTGGCGCACCAGCAGACGCCAGCGGTGGCCCAAAAAACAAGGCAGAGCCGAGAGTCGATAAACAGAACATAATTATATTCTCAAATATGGCAGACCAAATCAATACAAAAATATGCACACTTGACAATAGTTGAATATGATATGTCATCAATCAAACAACGCACAACACAGTACAATCAACTCTACTCGAAACAATGGACACAACCAACAATACGCGCTACAATTCAATCACATGCATCGAACAACCAAGACACTTAAAGACTAAAGAGTTCGAAAACGTATTCAGTCCAAAGTCCTTGAAAAAAAGTCTGAATTATACTCTTCCAAGAATCACTCACTCAAAGTCAAGAGCTGTTGTTGTTCCGCTGCCCCGAAGTTTCTCTTCCAGAAAACCTGGTGTCTTCATTTGGCCGCTCTTCAAGCACCAAACTTCTTTGTCGATAACAAGTCCGCTTGCCACGCCCAGCTGTTGCCACGCGTCTTCGCTCGCTGGCGGCAGACAAACACTCCTTTCTGTAGCGCGAGTCTTCACCCCTCAGGTGAAAGTTCTCTTCTTCTCCTCCTTTGTCACTGAGGACAAAAGGCTTTGCCCACACGGCGGAGAGTCTCACGCACACTAGCTTAACACTCCTTCTTCTCCTGCTCTCCCATCTCTGCTGCTTGGTTGAATACCCTTCGCGCTTGATTCTAAAAAATTGTCATCGTTTCCGTCAGCGCGATGCGCAGCGAAGGCTGGGGAAAGCGCGAGACGTTTGGAGGGCCCTCCACGACACATTATACAACTCTGGATCATCAAGCCCCTTTCCTTCGAGAACCTTCCCGGGCTTGCTTGGCCGCCTATGTGAAGAGGATGGTCGGCGAGACTACGCTTCGGAGGGGGGGGGGCGCCCGGGGAGTCTGTGAATGTTTGTTTTCTTCTTTATCGTTGACCGTGAGGTGCCTCTCTGCCCTTGGTATTGTTTCGGTCGCTAGAATTCGGAGGCGCACGCTTTTTCGGAGTGCTCGTTTGTGACACTGCCCCTCCCCCATTAAGAATATTATCACATAATATTCAAACCACACAAACGTGCGCGAACAGTTACCACACACTTAGAGACTGACATAGTCCGTCACTCATGGCACGTCACAATCACAATAGTACAATTGTACCATTGTGAATGTACTTGAACACTAAGTACAATTGTACATTGCAATTCAATCTCACAACACATAGAATATAACAACAGGTACATGAGCACAACTCTACATCACATATTACAAACAATGCAGATGTACAAAGTTCTCTCTTTACAACAATTGTACAATCCTATACATCACATCTCCACAACAAACATTTGACCCGCTCGACATACACTTGTGACACAGGATAACAACAACATTAACATAACATATTGCACTCAGCGCTGTCAAACACATTCCGATTCAACCTCAGCAACTATCCTGCGTACTTCGAGCGGCTCTTGCGCCCTTTCTTTGCGCTGCTCGCTAGATATCTTCTTGTTTTTCCTCGTTTGTTCCGGTGAGCTCTTCCACTCGACAGTATGTGAGGCCGCGTCTCAGTCATCGTTGTCATATTCCGACACCATTAACGGCTCATAACGTTCAACCGATCTTGCCTTTTTATTCACTAGCTTGTTCATGTCACGGCATTAGGCTTGGGAGGCGACTCCGTCACCTTTACGCTGTTGGTCGGTTGAGATCTTGCTGGCGTAAGTCCAGCTGCCCAGCACGTTCTCTTGTTCAACACGATCATCTCCGGATTTCACTGTCTTTTGCACCCAGGCTTCACCTTGGGCTCGAGTGAGATCCGTCACGGCATGCTCCTCCACTGTATCTCGCGGTCCCTGTGCCGGCGAGAACTCCATCTTCGGGTCTTCCCCCAAACATTCTGGATCATTCGGCCCTCGCGCCCCGTTGATGTTTCCGATAATGAGGTCGTACAAGGGGGGTTATTTTACATAGGGCTGTAATCCTTCCGCTGAAGTAAGGAATTTCAACCTCAATACCTGCTTCGGAAAGCATTCGTACCGTGCTGTAAATTAGACAAACCGGTTTTGTTTTGCCTGTTAACCCGCTTTCCCATACCAAATTTCTCCGCACGATAACAGTGCAGCTACCGGTATTTCTTAACACTGTAACCTTCTTGCCCGCAACATTTCCAGGCAACGTTGGCATTCCCTTCATAACGCCATTTGGCTGTTTTGTAATTACAGCACCCACAATAGGAAGTTCATCCCCATTTTTGAGCTCTACAGACCCGTTGGTGACGTCATCATCATCGGCTTTCGGTGCCACTGGCACACAGACTACTTGGTGAGTTTGCCTTGCTCCGTTACGACATGCGTCTGCCTTTGCACGGTTTGACCACACTTCAAACATTGTACAACAGTAGGGCTCGTACAGTTAGTTCGACAGCTGTTCGCGCGATGACCCACTTGTTTACACAGAAAACATCGCGGAACACTCTCCGGTGCACGCTTCTTTTGTTGGGATGCCGAATTCTTTGAATCTTCGGGACACTCCTTCTTGACTTTGGCCAAATTTGTGCCACCTTGCGCTTCCAAGAATTGGTCGGCCAATTCAAGCAACTCTTCAATTGACTAAGCCTTCGTTTCTTTCTAGTACAGCGACAGGTTTGGGTGGCAACAAGTAAGAAATCGCTTTCTAATTAGGAGCTCTCTAAGGTCATCATACTCCTGTGCTGTGCCTGAAAGTACGATCTATCTGTCGAAATAATGGCTAAGTCGGCGGCGTACTGCGTAGCCGTCTCACCATCAGCTGGCTTTCCTGTCCGAAATCTGTCCCAGAAACCTTCCACAGTAAATCTAAATCGCTTCAGTAAAGCAGCTTTCACTTTTGCATAGTAGGCTGCCTCGGACGGCGTCAGCCTACCATACACACTGAGCCCTTGGCCTCTCAAGCAGGTATTCAAAGCAGTTGCCCATTGATGTTCCGACTAATTCTGGCTCCTCGCAAACGTCTCGAATCTGTGAAGGTACGCGTCGAGGTCGTCCTTCCTTTCATCAAAATCTACAAGTAGCTTGCTTGGGTTCAAGGGGAAGCCAGTGTCTTCCCGTTCGCTGCTTTCAACTCTAGCTTGGACGGGAGTTTCACTCCGTGTTGCAAACTGAGCCGCTCGAGTTCCATCTCGTGCTGCCCCTGCCATTCCCTTTCAGCCACCTTCGCTTCTCTTTCTTATTTCGCCCTCTCAGCTGCCAGCCTTTCTCTCTCCAACTCAGCTGCCTTTTCTTCCTTGACCCTCTCAGCTGCCAACCTTTCTCTCTCCAACTCAGCTGCTTTGTCTTCCTTGGCCCTCTCAGCTGCCAACCTCTCTCTCTCTCTCTCCAACTCAGCTGCTCTTTCCGCTTTGGCTCTTTTGACCACCATCCTTCCTTTTTCCAGCTCAGCCGCCTTTTCTTCTTCGGCCCTCTCTTTTTCTTCTTTTACCCTTCTGGGTGACCCACTTCCGCAGTTCGGTGCCAGGAAGACCCATCTTCTCACCAAGAGCTACAAACTTTTCGAGATCCATGGTGTCTCGCAAATAAAACCTTTCCGCGTGCAAAACGTATCTGCCTAAAGCAGTCTATCTAAACACACTCTGCACACTCCTTAAGAAGAACACTGAGCAGCACAAAAAAAAGAACGTTTCGGTAGCACTATAAATGACTCAAGGCTCTTTCTCACTGCTTTGGACACACTGGGCACCAAAAGGTCCTGTCGCGGACGCCAGATTATTTGTCACAGGTCCCGTAAATTACCGGCTCCTCGATAATTTACTACGATAATTACAATGTACTATACGATAATTACGATAATTTACAATGTACTACACAGTACAATCAGCCACACTCGAAACAACGGACACAAACCACAATATGCACTACAATGCAGTCGCATGCATCGAACAACGAAGACACTTAAACCCTAAAGAGTTCGAAAACTTATTCAGTCCAAAGTCCTTGGATGAAAGCCTGAATGATACTCTTCCAAGAATCACTCACTCAAAGTCCAGCGCTGTGGTTGTTCCACTGCCCCCAAAGTTTCTCTTCCAGGGAATAGCGCATCTTCAATTGGCAGCTCTCCAAGCACCAAACTTCTTCGACGGTAACACGTCGGCTTCCCATGCGCATCTGTTGCCACGCGTCTTCGCTCGCTGGCGGCAGACAAACACTTCTGCCTGTAGCACGAGTCTTCACCCCTCAGGTGAAAATTCTCTTCTTCTCCTTCTTCGTCACTGAGGACAAAAGGCTTTGCCCATACGGCGGAAAGACCCTACGCAACCTAGCTTAACATTCCTTCTTCTCCTCCTCTCCCATATCTGCTGCTCAGTTAAATACCCTTCGCGCTGGATTCCAGAAAATTCTCATCGTTTCCGTCAGCGCGATGCGCAGCGAAGGCTGAGGAATGCGCGAGACATCTCGAGGGCCGTCCGCGACACATGACGCAAGTCTGCATCACCACGCCCCTTTCCTTCGAGAACCTTCCATGGCTTGCTCGGCCACCGATGTGAGGAGGATGGTCAGCGAGACTACGCTTCTAAAGGTGGGGGAGAGAAACGGAGCACCCGGGGAGTCTTTGGATGTTTGTTTTCTTCTTTAACGTTGTCCTTGAGGCACCTCTCAGCGCTTGGTATTGTTTTTGTCGCTACAATTCGGCCGTGCGCGCTTTTTTGGAGCGCTCATTTGTGACAATGGGATGGGATAGATGAATAAATCGTGCTGCTACTGCTGCTGGTGATGCTGCTGCTGCTGCTGCTGCTGATGATGATGATGGGTATAAAGTTCCGCTCGTGATGCCTTTTTCGGAGAAGAGCACGTGATTTTCTGGAATTGGCGTTGCATCACTTGCGCTGATGATGCAGCTCACAAAACTTTTCTCGGAGTGAGCGGCGATTTTGGAAGTGTGATTTAAGGATGTCACCTTCACTTTATGTTTGCCAAGTTTAAATCGTATTACGATGCATGGACTAAAATTCGGCGTGTTTGCTGAAGATCGAGCACAGCTGCAAAAACGCATTTGTTTCCATATTGTGTCATACCAGTTTACAGTGTTTCTTCCTTAGCGTGCGCTATTTCTTATATGAAACTGACTAGTATGCTTCAGGCAGTCGCCATCAGCTCAGAGGCGAACAAGAAGGCAAAGCAAACTACAGCCAACCAGCAGTAACCCCATTTTCTTAACGCGGAAACTGCATCCCTACTGCGCGAATATTTCAAATATTCACGTGTTTGCTCTGTTTCTTAATCTCTCAATGACGATAAGCTTCAATTGTTTTGTTTTTAAAGTTTGGTTGCTTAATGCTTCTCTGTGACCCTCCCACAGCTACTCTTATTGTTTCAGAAGTTCCCATTTTTCAGCATCATCAGATGCGTGACTGATACAGTGCAGCACAATTCTAATAAAACAAAGATGACAAAGCACATTTGATAAATGTGTGTCTTCTGATTCACACTATAGTCCCAAACAACTTTTATTGGCAATGCAGTGAAGGCTACAAAACCAAATCACCTGTATCCTACCACTAATGAATGTAGTCCTACGATTTTGTTTTTGTTTTCTACATCCAATATGAAAAATGGTACCTTCAGTTTTTAACGTGTAGCTCTCTCACACAAGACACAGCTCAAACACTAATATATAGCAGTTTTAATCATTGCCCTTCACGTTTTTAAACGCGTGAAAAATTCGCGCCATTTACAAGTACCTCGGACTCAATGCGGCATCTACGTCCATGTGATCGCGCACGGTCATCAATTCCCACAGTGGTACAGAACGCATGATACTCCTGTAGTAGTACATGTGCAGAAGCTCCATTTCTCTCGTTCCTTTCCCTTCAGTGCCTAAAAGAGTTGCCCACGAGTATAAGCCTACTCTGTCTGAAATGCGAACTGGTATTCACGGAGATTGTTAAAGGAGTTCTGTTCTCATGGGTGACCTGTAACCTTTACCTTAGGCATCCCATTGTAACGTAAGAAAACTGCAACGCTCTGTTCACATTGTAATAACAAAGCGCACAACATTTGTGCTTAATTTTTTCTTTTGTTTTGATATGTTTTTTTGCAATCGAGGATGCTATAGAATTTAAGACATGCAGCCACTCGTACTGCTATAAAAGTTTGGAGATACATGAGCAATTATTTCCTCAGTGCAGTAGTTTACTGCAATCCCGGTGTCAATTGGACTGAAGTCAGGCTAAAGCCAAAACATTTCTATTTACATGGCTATGCCATTCCGAAAAACTTTTTGGACGAGCAGATGAGTGAAAAATTTTTAGGAATCAGCACACGTGCGCAGCTTCAACCCAGTTATTTGCTGAAAACAAGGTATAATGGAAAGCACTAGTTAGGTAACATATACCATAATTGTTTACGTTGTCAGTGATCCTCATAAGTGATCAGAAAGCTAATGCTCATGTGTCTATCAGAGGTAGAAAGAGAGCTAATTTATCAGAAGGCAGAAAGGTCGGCCTGACATTGCCCTAGTCTACTACCCTGCACGGGGCAAAATATACCTGTCACGTTTCTTAGTAGTGCTTACATACTTCATTTAACCAGTTTCACAAGGAGTTTGTTTTTCATTTGCCTCTTTAAGCGGACCCTTTACACCTAGATATGAGAAGAAACTTCGGCGTTTATGCTTTTTACTTCACGTCAATATCGCTGACAATGTTAGTAGAAAAGGCAACGTGCCCCCCAAAAAAGTAAGTATGCTTATATAAATATACGTATTATGGAAAGCTGATGTTCAATGACTAATGCTAAATATAGTATGTGGTAGATAATTCCCTTCTTTTCGAACGAATCACGGCTACCGTATTGTCGAATTTAGCCCACACTTCCCAGCTCGGTACTACTATGCCGCAGTGAGTAGACTAGTACAATTGTTCTGATGTGAATACGTTGGGAACATTCAGTTGCATCTTTCTCAGGCGTTAAAAAGCGTCTTGGTCTTTGTAGAGATATAAAATTTGTATATTAAGAGCATTATTTAACAAACGTAAGAAATGGACGCATTGACTAAACGAGATTAACGTTCGTCAAATCGTATTTACGAGGAAAGAAAGGTATAAGATGTCAGGAAACCGAATGTTGTGGCGAACGCACATAGATGGAATTAGTACAATTCACGCACAGAAAACTTAAAAGCCATTGCACACGTGCATCGATCATATGGCTGATGAGCTTGGAGAGCGAGTGCTCGAACCTCCTCCACGTAAGAAAAACACGACGAGACCTTTGTATGAGTCGCCATGGTCTGGATGACGACGATGAAGTTGCGCTTGAGCTGCTGCGCACGTTCCAAGCTGAGGGCGAGAGACGAAGCATCTGGAGTTAATAGTATTTCATGAGCAGGTGACTATTGAAGAAGATATGGGGGCTTGGAAACTCATCGCGCCGTTGCACTATTTGTGATCAGCTGATCAGACGGCGACATTGTATCAATCTACCGAGCCCTTACGGCCACGATAACTTCTTTCATATCTACGGCATGATACTCAGCGCCGCTCATTTCGGCTGGCCCTGCCCAACAGCAGGGCTAGGCAGTATTGCGACACAAGAGCATACGATACCATTTTAGAAGGAGAAGACTTCAGCGTATCTGTATTTTACTATCAAAATACATTTCAAACGTTTTGTTATTTATTATGTGAAAAAATTGTTATGATATATTGACTATATCACTATACAGGGCAGTACGCCTGTATCTTGTTGCTGTTTTGCAGTAATAAACTAGTGTGGTTTTTCAAGGGAAAGAAGATGTTGAGAGATCGTTCAGCGACTATGGGAATAATGGGTATGACATGCATTAGCTGGTTTTTGTGGTCGCGGGCGGCGAACGCACTTTCGGCTTTGTTTATTGCAGTGTTTTGGTATTGTTTCGAAGGAAAGAATGAACCGTTTTCAATTCGTGATTCGTTTTGAAACGGTAAGCTTAAAATATTAAGGTGCTGAATCGTATCTGCCAAACATTTGCTGATTTTTGTTTTTGGACAAAGCAGCTTTGAGGCACGCAAAGCTAGAAATAATGTAAAGTATGAAGACCAAGCAAATCCGTGTCAAACGCATAATTCTCATGTTCGCTGAAATACCATGCGTTGCAGCTTCCATAGACACTAGCGCCAGAGTTCTCTCTAGGGCATATTTAGGAAACTCTGCACTTCCTCATTGTTTTGGGGTAAAATGCCATTGCACAGGTTCATGAGTTTTGCCTTGAAGCAGAACGGTTTATGGCTAAACAATAGCTACTTAAGATGCTGCTCTGGCTCAAGAGAAATTACCACTACAACCTTATGTCTACCAGAACTTGTGCCTTCAATAAATGTCTTTTTTCTAAAAAGGCCAAACAGGCTCCTACTTTTTTCTCACTCTCTAAACAAGCTTGCGCATCTTTCCTACGCGTGACTAACCTCTTTTTACGCATATTGACGTCAAGTTGAAGATCGGCGACGTGACGCAGCACGCAGCCCATTTAAACCAGGCCTCAACAGTAATGAAGTCAACGTCGCCGGTGGCCTAATTGGTGTCACTGCGCGTAGGAGGAGGTTGGTCAGGCGTACGAAATATGTGTGAGCTTTTTTGGGGGGTGTAAAAAAAGACGAAGCCTGTTAGCTGGTCCTTTAATGCTCCTTTTTTCACTGGTTATTCAACGGTAATCTAGACTTGCGAATTTCACTTATTCGCAATAAAATTTTGCACCTAAAATATTTTCCAACCATATAAACACTTTAAACTAACATTTTTTATCTTGCATCTGCAACTCTGTACCTTTATTTCGGAATGCGATTCTTTTTATTGGTCAAGGTATTGGCGTACTTTATACCGAGATACGCATTATATACCGAGATACGTAACATATACCGAGATACGCAACTGACGCACATTGCGTCAAAGTGCGTCAGTTGCGTATCTCGGTATATGAATTTTGTTCTTGAACCTGATGTATTTCCATATCTGTGTTCCTATAAGCGTTGCTGAGCATATGCGCTCAGGCGTGCCTAATAGTGAGGCTGCGATGAATCCCATGCCATCTAAAGATCTCATTGCTGTTCCGGAGCTACCGTTGCAGCAACAGTGGCCGTTGGGCACCCTTGCGGTGACACAAAATAAAACCGGAAACAGCAAGCTACGGCTGTGATATCAGTGTCATGCCACCTGGAGTCCTCGCGATAGCAAGAGACATTTTTCGCTGTTCGTCTCCTAGCAACCTCTTCGGCATTCCTAAATTGGACCTAATACGGCGGACGATGGAGCCAAAACAGCGTGGGTGTAGCCGTTTCTCACAACAGAACTCGGTAAAAGAAAGCACGCAAAATTCACAATGGTCGAGAAAACATTTCCACGCAAATTTCGACATCCATGCTACCATTTACAAGGTAACCATGGACCTTTCTAGAAAAGAAGGACAGCAGACTGGCTAATCTTCTCGAGGGCAACCATCCCTCCTAGGCCGATAGAAAGGACAGCACCTCAGTCACACGCTTTCCAAAATATTATTGAAACATTGGGGAACACTGCAACGTCCTCTCTAAACAGCAATGGGATGAAATTTTCACTTCGTTATACGAACTGAAGTGGAGTGTAGGCCCTTGTAATCTCCTAAACCCTGTGTTTTAGTGCACTAAGACCAAATGGAACCAGAAGTTCGTTTTCTTTTTGGTGTTGATGCCTGCCACTTTTTGCCCCTTCTATAGATGGAAGCGCCAATCCAGAACTGGTTGTAGAATTAAGGAGGGGATAAGGCAAGCCACGCATGACAATAACAGCAGGTCATCCCTGGGTCTACATAAAACCATGAGAAAGGTTTTGAAAAACTTGAACTAAATTTCAATAGAGTACCTGTTCGATGTTGACCACCAGGCGTGACAAAGTGCTAATGCCTCGGAGATGTGAAAGACGGCCACCACCATCCGGATTCTGAAACTGGGAAAACATCCCAGCCTTGAAAACCTCAGGCCCATCTCCTTGGCTAAATGCGTGAGTGAGGTGGCCAAACATGCCATCCTGAAAAGTGTTACTTGTTACCTCGAAGAGCGCGACATTCATCCTCTTGAAATGATAGGCTTGAGGGTGGGCCTCTCTACCGAAGGCGCCATGAAGCGCATCAAAAACCGAGTTGTCAGTACCAACACGAGGCACCTAAGCGCCATATTAAAACAGGACTTGGAGAGCGCATTCGACCACGTTTTCTATTACTTCTCGCTGTGTCATATATCAAGCCTTGAGCATGTCAAGCACTTCCACTATTACACAAAACGATTTCTTACTGACAGAGAGGTTATTCTTAAAAAGGGCGACCTTGATTTGGATCCCGTAAGGCTTGGTTTCAGAGGGATGCCACTAACTTCTGTCTTATTCTCAACCCCACTTAATCTCGCTATGATTGGCCTGTCTCGAAAATCGTCCAATTCGATGGCATCAATCTACCAGCTATGCAGACGACATTCCCATATGTTATAGTATCAATAGACGCTGGGCTAAGGGAAGCTTTTGAGGTCAAGGAATACTACTCAAAAACCGCACGGTCTTCGGTGCTTGCCGTAAAAACGGGAACTGCTCTTATACAGACCCAAGTGTAAAAGCACAAAACCGAGATGGTGAAAGTCATTAGAGGACGTCGACATCATGCTTAGGACCGGTACGGGTAGCTTAATCCCAAGGGCGGACTCCCTCCATGTTCTTGGTATGACCATTTAAATAAATGGCTCCAATAACCTGTCAGTTACGAGACTCGCAGAAAAACTTATAACTCCATCAGTCTGTTTAAAAGGGTTGCCAACAGGCAACAGGGACTTGGAGAAGACAACCTAGATAGACCAACTTTGTGTAATTTCACCTACGTTGCACCAATGCACAACTGGCAGACGTCGGATCGCCAGAAGCGCAACTCCGGCAAATGCTGTATCGTCAACTTCTGCCGTTGCAGCATCGCATGGCGCACGAGAAAGGCAATCGGCGTCTGATTGTCGCTTCCCCGATCTGTAGACCACCGTCATGTCAAATTCCTAAAGCTTCAGGCTCCAGCACGCCAACCGTCCTAAGGGGTCTTTTAATTTTGTCTGCCAGCAGAGGGAGTGATGGTCACTGACAACATTAAAAGGATGACCATACAAATATGGGCAGAATTTCATAACCTCCCACACTACGGCAAGGCACTCTTTTTCTGTGGTGGAATAACTTTCTTCCGCACGTTAGAGGTCTGCTTGCGTAAGCGATTACTCGTTTAGCGCCATCCTGCCACTGCACAAGTACAGCTCCTAAGCCGAGAATGCTAGCGACGGTGTGCACTGTTGTCGGAGCGTCATCATCAAAGTGTGCGAGGACAGGTGGCTTCTGAAGGCGTTGCCGCAGCTCGTCGAATGATTTTCCCTGTTCTTCATTCCAAACTATTGCGACGTCTTCGCTGGTAAGGCCGGGTCAACGGTGAGCAATGCGCGAGAAGTTCTCAATAAGCGTCGCTAGTAAGCACACACTCCTAAACCCGTCCTGACCGCCTTTTTGTCAGCTGGCGCTGGAAAACTCAGTAGTGGCAGCTATTTTTTCAGGGTCAGGCTGCACACCTTTACTGCTGACAAGATGCCCCAGGAACAGAAGCTCTTCGATGCCGAAGTGGCATTTTACTGGTCCAGCGGAACGGATAGCTTGAAATACTGAGTGCAGTCGTCTGACGTGTTCGGCGATTGTGACAGAAAATACAATGACGTCATCTAAGTACACTAACCACGTCTGCCACTTGAGGCCTGATAGTATGGTATGCATTAGCCGCTGAAACGTTGCCGGTGCTTAGCACAAGCCAAATGAAAGTACCTAAATTCAAAAAGGCCATCAAGTGTCACGAAATCTGTTTTTTCCCGGTCTCTTTCATCGACTTCTATCTGCCAATACCCACTCTTTAGATCAATCGAGGAGAAATAACGCGCATGCCGTAGTCGATCGAGTGAATCTTCGATGCGTGGAAATGGGTAGACGTCTTTTTTTGCCACCTGATTCAGCTTGCGGTCATCCACGCAGAAATGTAAAGTGCCGTCTTTTTTCTTCACTAATACTACCGCCGAAGCTCAACGGCTTTTCGACGACTGAATAACGTCATCTTCAAGCATCTGTCGCACCTGGTTTTCGATAACTTCATGTTCCCGCGGAGCTACCCGGTACGGGATTTCACTGTGGGGGCTGGTCATGTCGTCCGTTATAATTTGAGTTTTCTTCAGTGGCGTTTGATAGACCCTGGACGTCGAAGACAAACAATCTTCAAACTGGTTAATAAGCTGCAGGATACCTTGCTTCTGCGCCGGCAGCAAACTTGGGCCAATATCAACAGATAGAGGTGTATGGGGAAGATCAGTAGAATCATCTTTCTCAAGAGTTAGGCAGTCTTTCATCTCGGCGAGCTCTTCCATGTACGCGACTGCTACGCCCCTCGTCAGATGTCGGCTGTTCAGAGCTGAAGTTTGTGCAATTACGTGCGTGTGTCCACATTTTATGCTCACAACGCCTCTTGCGATAGATGAATCATGGCTAAATAGCAGTATTGGAATATGCTCGGTGATGTTTTCAGAATTGCTCGACGTGTCACAATGCCACAGCCACGAGTGCACTCGACCGCGGCGGAATGGCCACGTCGTCGTCGAAGACACGTTTACGTCGCTGGTCTGTACAGGGCTCATCCGAAACTTGACCTGGGGCCATCTAAAACGTAACCGATCTCTCAGGAATGTTGATAACGGCGCCGTATTCGACGCAGGAAGTCCATGCCCAAAATCAGGTCTTTGCAGCACTCTGATAAAGATATGAATGTAGTGACAAAATCTGAACTGCCGATATTATTTCGAAGCAGTACATTTGCCCGTCGGCGTTACTAATTGACTACCTGTTGTTCTTATGTTTGGGCCCGTTCATAATTTCTGACTTTTTTTAGGCAGTCGGCGAGTTTACGGCTGATAATAGAGAAGTCTGCACCAGTATCCTATCAGCGCTGTTACTGGGCGTCCGTCTATACAAATGTCTAGATTGGCGCTTACAATCTTCGTTGATGTCGGTGGCGTCGTATCGTCCTTGGTATCGTTCAGTCGTACGATCCGTGATATCATCCGTCGTATCACGTCGTAGTGAAGAAGTTGGGGTGTGATGGCATTTCAACGGGCGGCAATCTTCCCCTCAAAGGTCGCTGCTGTTAGTTTCTCCGACGAGGGCTAGGTGATCTGCCCCAGGCCACCTCGGCGTAACTGCGCTGCTGCGGCGAGTAATATACAGGAGAAGGAACGCGGGTCAGCGATACGGCACATCAGGTTGCTGTGCTTGCGGGCCTGCACTGCTGTCATGGCGGTTATTGAAATAAGCACGAGGGGAGGTTTGTAGAAAGTTCTGATGTCTATGATCTTGGTATGGTCAAATGCGGAAAATATGGCCGGCTTCTCCGCAATGGAAGCATAGTGGTCGACGGTGCGCCACAAGTCCGTCTTACGAATGAGTGATCCACTGGAGGGCATTCTTTGCAACCAAGATGCAGATGTCGGCTGGAGTGTACATCGGCGACGTTTGCATAGGTACGTTAGGCTGTGGATATGGCAGCGGCGGATTGGAAGCAGGGGTCCACGGCTCGTTGTAAGGCCATTGGCTGACGTCGCGATAAGCCAGTGGTGTCGAGTTGTACGTCACTGGAGGGGGTCGACGGACGGCCGGTGCGTAGCTCACAGACCGCTAGTCTTGAAAGCGATTCGGGCAGCGAAAATTCCTGGCGGAGTTCTTGCCGCACAACTTCTGCAACGCAAGCCACAGTATTCTCTTGCGGAGTCACAAGGAGGTTTCGGATCTCCTCACGAAAGACCACACGAATGAGCTCACGCAAAGATCACTCACTGCTGGCAGTCAAAGCAGAGACGCTGGGAGATGCGTTGTTTCGTTTGTTGTGGTACCGGCGCCATTGCTGCAGTGCTCGCTCGATTGTCGTAGCCTCTTTGATAAATTCCGCTACGCTTGTTGGCGGGTTGCGTAGTAGATCGGCAAACAGCTCTTCTTTAACGCCCCTCATCAGATGTCGGAGTTTTTTATCTTCAGGCATCTCGGGGTCAGCCGCCCAAATAGTCGGGTCATGTCCTCCGCAAACATGGCAACGCTCTCGTTAGGTTTTTGTATGCGTGCCTCGATGAGCTGCAGAGAAGAATGCCGGTGGTCAATGTTTGCGAATGTCCCGAGAATTTGCTGCTGAAATTCATCCTATGAAGACAGCGTTGACTCGTGGTGCTCATACCACGTACAAGCGCTGTCTGCCAAAGCAGAATAGACGCACGATAGCTATTGTTCAGTGGGCCAGCGGTTGGCCTTGGTGACTCACTCATACCGGGGCTAACCAGTCCTCAAAGTCTTCATAGATCGCACCGTGAAAGGTGTCGGGAATTCGAGACTGCTCGACAGTAAGCTGTGAAGTCTCTCCAGTAGCCATTTCTGCAGGCGCGGTGTGTTGCTGGAGAAGTTCGAGGGGGATTGCCTCGGGACTAAGGCCTCGCTGTCGGCAACTGTAGCCGTGGACAGGAGTATTCACTACAGGAACGGGTTGCGGTGGCGAAATTGAAGTGCTAGGGCGCGGAGGTGTCCCAAGCATCAGTTGGAAAAGTCCAACACCTTCCACCGACGTCGTGACACGAAGATAACAGGATACAGGACGCGGGTACGACCCGGAAAAACAAGGTCTGTAATAACAGAAGATAGGAGCAGCCTTGTCTTGTCTTGTCTTGTCGCCTAGGAGATCTTGGCTGATACCCACATGGGGGATTGGCCACACTGTACCTCATAATAGATAATTTTTTACAACGCTTGATAAAAAAGAAAGCTAAATTACACAGGAACAATAACAATGTTCCTTTGAACAAACGTGAATAAGTGCAAAAGAGTGCGATAAATCAGAATATATAAACAAATGAACAAGAATGAGGAAGGGGGACAAATAATTGGATATATCTGGCAGTACCACTAGCAAATTGTCCTTCCGGTTGCCTGAATTAATTTATGAAGCGCTGACAGAATAGCACTGCGGCCCACACCCAAGTGACTGGCTCCAAACGATAATAGAGTGGATGTATTGACTGGCAATCTGAGCATACCAATGGGTCTTTCAAGAATTATTCGGCGCAGTGACGCCAAGCGGCGGCATGTGAGAAGAAAGTGATCTATTGTTTCCGGTTCATTGCAAACTGCACATAGGTTGGTTAATGAAAATCCTCATTTGTTAAGATAAAAATTTAACCGAGGAATTCTACAGCGAAAGCTTGTAAGGGTCACCTCACATTTACGGGAAAGGCACTTTGTGGTGTTCAATGTTCTTCAGATTGTAGGAGCGACGTTTCGTTGATTTTTAGGATTAACAGGCGTTTGAATCATTCGGCAGTAATGAAAGGAAACTGTGGAGCTACAAGCACCACCGGGAAATTTAAAGATGCCAAAGCGAGCGAATCAGCAATTTCATTTAGTTCAATTCCAGCATGACCGGGGACCCAAAGAAACCGAACTTCTGATAGGCTATGCGGTACGAGAGACCAAAATATTCTGGTAAGAGGAGAATGCTTTGCGGACGTTAGATGTGTACATACAGACAAAGCATCCGAAATAATAATAGCTTTTGATTGCTGATAATTTCGTTTTCGAAGAGCCAGGGAAATAGCCAGGAATTCTGCGAGATAAATTGGTGTGAAGTTAGGCAATCGAAGCGCAAAAGACCAATTAAGCTGATGAGAAAAAATACCTACTCATGCCTTCTGATGAATTTGCGTTGCATCCGTCGAAATGACTACGTATTTAGGAAAATGACTGAGATGGTCTTGAAGGAGGCCCTCCAGAACATGCTTTGGAAGTAACTTGGCATTTTTCGGAAAAATATCATCAAAAATAGGTCAACTGGCACCGAGCATTGGGCTTTCGGGAGTTAAATTCTGGAGGGAAACTGTGAAGATTTGATAACAGAGACTCAACGAAAATGACTTGAGGTCCTTGATAACCGAAACCACGGCTGCTGAAAGAAAGAAACTGATTGTTTGATGAATACTGTCTGTGAACAGAAGGGGGCACATTGTAAAGTTTTAAAAATGTTAGCACAGTAAGCTGTCGAAATCTAGCATCAAGTGGAATGATTCTAGCTTCCAAGTAAAGCACGCTATTCGCGACACACCTAGGTCGCCTCAGACACAGCCGCAGAGCTTGCCTTTCTAGCAATATAAGAGGTCTTAATTTGTACATAGCACTTTCGGAAAACAGAACGCAACTGAACTTCAGCATTGGGCGTACGTAAAGTTTGTATATCATAAATAAAGTATCCGTGCGCATCCCTGAATTCTTGTTGCAAAACCGGCGAAGCAATCCTAGGGCGCTTTCTGCTTTACGCGATGTTTGATTCTATTTGTTGCTGCCAATTTAAATTGTCCACGTAAACAATACCAAGATAATTTAGCGCTGTTACTTGTAGAATCGAATCATTTCGATAATGCAGTGAAATAAATACGGGAACGGATAGAGGGAATACAAGCAGAGCACATTTGCTAACATTGAGTGAAAAAGACAGCCCGCCAAGCCATACCTCAAGCTGACTCAAATATGACTGTGAGATTTGATACACACTATTGATATCTCGGGATGACGAGAAAAAAAGCAATATCAACGGCGTAGACGTAAAGAGGAACATTTTTATGAACGGGAAGGGAATGGATGATAATATTATATTAAATAAAAGAGGTGACAGGACTGATCCTTGCGGAACACCTCTTGTTTGCTTATATGAGGCAGAAGTAATTCCCTCGTGGCAACAAAAGAATGGTCTCTCAAAAAAAAAACTCCTGAACTCAAGATATAATGTACTTGGGCACCTCACAGTTCACTAATCTTGAAACTAATGTACTGTGTTCCACACTATCGCAGGCTTTTGCGATATCTAGCGTGACTAATGCAGAAAGCTCACCAGATACTTTTGCAAGGCGAATTTGGCTTTCCAAATCAACATGACCCGACCATATAGAGCACCCCTATCTAAATCCTACTTGTCTTGATGAAAGGATGTCCTGACGAGCGACGAATTCACTGAGCATTCTATGGAGAATTCTTCTTTCAAATATTTTAACTAGGTTTGAAGTAATCGAAATCGGCCGAATGTTATTCAGGACATATCCGAGGCTTGGATGTTTTCAAAGGAACATAACTGTAGCAATTTTCGATGCGCTTGGAATCCGTCTGTGCTGTAAGCAGCAGTTAACAATATTCAGCTCATCGGAATGGGAATTAAATATTATTTATTCATAGAGTTTGTAATCTTATCTGGACTGGGAGCCGCTTACTTTACAGTTATTGACATCTGCCAGTTCCGCCATAATGACTTCCCGAAAGTCCGAGGTTGCGCTTTTGAATGTCACAGGTCCCAAGCATGACGAAGCGAAACGCACTTCAAATCCTTTCGCGATGCCCTCTAACAAATCTGTTGTCTCTTTAGGAGACAGCACTACTGAATGCAAATATGCTGGTACCTGCGTCGATTTTTTGTTCCATAGAAACCTGTACAAGGCATATCTTTTATCAGGTTTTGATAAACGTGAATGTAAGTCAGAATTGTGTTTATCTTTAGCTATAGCAACTGTACGCTTAAACAGCGCTGCGTGGGATTTATAGTCAACCCAGTGTTTCGGAGTATGGTTGTGGTGTAAACGTTTCCAAGCAGCCTTACGTCACCTATACGCAAGCGTACAATCTTCATTCCACCAAGAAGATGACTTTGACAGTGCGCTGCCGTACTTAACAAAAAACTCTGCCGGCTGGACAGAGTCACTTAGACACGCTACGACTGAAGCAGCTCGTTGCTGTCCGACGTGTCATCTCAATGACGAGAGCGCGGACTTTAAAACAGTTTTATATATTTTATAGTTGGTGAACCGTTGTTGCCGGATAGCAGAGGTAAGTTGTGGTCGCATTATTTCATAGGTAATCGGTATATGATCCCTACTCGTCCCATTATCAAACCTTTTCCAATGTATAAATCATAAACTGGCCACACGAAAATGTTAGGTCTAATGTTGATGAGCTTATCCCACGCAGAAAGGTAACTTGTCCAGAGTTTCGACAGCGAAAATTATTATCCTGCAACCAATTCCACAATTTTTTGCCAAAGCCATCTGTTTTAAACCCCAAGAAGTGTGATTCGAGTTAAAATCTCCAGCCAATAAAATTGAACTTGACGAAGAATTCTTGATAACACAATCTAGGTGATCTGTGCGTCTTACTTCATTTGGAAAGTGCGCATTATTCACTGTAATCCTGTTGGAGTCAGGTAACAAACAATCTATTCCTAACAATTCACAATCCAGACAAATGTGTTCAAAATTACAGTAACATAATGACACAGTTTTGAACCAATAATCCACCTCCTCTACCTCGCCGATCCAGTCTAAAAGTTCGAAAATATTTCAGAGTAAATGTTTGGTTTACTGAAAGCCAAGACCCTTGAAGTAAAATTATATTAGGATTTGTTTGCTGAATGGGATAAATAAGATTTCTGTAAGCGGAAGATACGGAACGACAATTTCACTGAAGAACTTTTGCAGGCGCTATGATGGACCCATTATAGTTGACTCGACTGCAGAACGCAACACGTCCTGCTCGTTGTTGGTATCAGTATTAACTTTTTTTGGTTTCGACATTGGCAAACGGGTTGGAGACAATGGATATTTGCGTCGTTTATGAATGATATTACCAGGCCTCATGTCACCAAACAACCCACTGGGCCCCACAGGGGTCGGCTACCGAGCACTGACGAGCGTTTCAGGGGTAACATCTTCTTGACGCCGACTATTTTGTTCATTGTCGAGATGCTCAGCTTCACCCTGGACCATGACAGTGTGTGCAGCGAAGGAGGGAATAAAGCTGTTTAACCTGGTGGCGAGCATCTTGGTCAGACCTTCAGCAAAGGTGTTGAAAAGCCGTTTCATAATCACCGGCATGGCCTTATCTATCGCTGCCGACACTGCGGAAGCGACCATCGCTTCAATTGACGCACACTGGCGTCACGTAGCAGCAGCGTACCCCACTTCGCGCTCTTCAATGAAGGATGTTGCCTCAGACTGAGAAAACCGGCGTTTCTCCATTATATCTAGAATTTGTGTTTCACGTTCTCGAGCAGGGCAGCTATTGTCCGTAGCAGTGTGTGCTCCATCACATAGGCAACACCTGCAGTTGTCTACCTGGCAACTTGATGCGGCATGTGCCCCACCACAATTCGCACATCTTGATGAGGACCTGCAAGCATTAGCGCTTTGTCCAAATCGCCAGCAGTTACGGCATTGCAGTGGGCGAGGTGTCAATGCCTCTACGCGGAATAGATAAGGCCAGGCCTTCAGCGCAGAGGGGCGTGTGAGACCAGCAAAGGTAGCGATGACGCTTTCAGTAGGAACTCGCGTATCACCTACAGGTCTGGCGTGCATCTGTAGATAGATATCACGCCAGCCGGAGAGACCATCTTTAAGAATGCTTCAGGACTAGTGTTAGTTGGAACATGCCCTTTACGCAAGCAAGATGAGGGGGGATAAAAGCGCGAACAGCAATGAACGCAAATCTCGTGGCGGCCAGTAAGTCTGTTAAGCATCGAATATTTGAAGACCTGCATAGTATGCCAGTCTTGCCGAAACGCCTCACATCGAAGATGTCCAGAAAGTGACCGCTTATGTTGCGAAGTTCTTCTTGGAACACCTCCGTTTCACTCAACCGACCGACTCCACCATCAGTGGGCACAAGCGCGACAGGCAAACAGCTTACGCTGTTCTTGAGGAAGCACTTCAGTGGTACCTATTCAGCAGGGTGACTGGCCGACCAGGGCGAGCCCTGGCCGGGACCAGAGACTGGCATTGATGGCTCCTCAAAAATCAGCAAAAAGAAATGCTACCGCTAATAAAGAACCAAAGGTGATGAGTGTGGCCAATCCTCTCTCACAGGCGAAAACGTGGTTGTTCCTCGCGAGCGTGAGCGCTTCGAAAATCCGCTTCGACGTCATCTTTCTCGGCGCAACCGCGGGTGCTGCCTGCGCTCATTACTTCGTCGTCTTCTTGCCCCGCCTTTAGCTGTGACAGTATTGCAAAGCGACAGTTGGATGACCAAACATTACGACGGATCTTTGATATAATCTAATTTTACCACCTAAAACAATTTTTATGGTAGAAGTGTATTTTAGATGTTCATTTTAAAACTTTTAAAGGAAGTAAATGATCTTTTTGTTGAGGTTTTCAACACCAACGCTGAAAACAACTTTCTCGTTAAACACAATATTTACAAAAGTTCATATTACGCCTTTAAAAAACTATGGCTTGAATTTTCTTGTAAAAGATCTCAGTGTTATTTTTTTTTCAAGTATAACGACGATAGAAACATTGGTTTAAGTTAATTTGCTGCACATTCGCGGTGATGTCTTTTTGCGGTGTTAAACGTAGAGTACGGTAAAAAAAATAATACAGACTTCTACCATTTGTTTTTTTAGTACCCCAAAGCAAGCCAAATTAACTTCAGTGTTCGTGCGCCATCGTTCTCAAGTTTTTCATTTGGACTTTTGCACTGATAACAACTTGTTTCGATGGTCGCTGCTACAAATTTCACAAAACATTCCTGTTATTTTTTACTTCTCTAAGATATTGAGCACTCTTCGCTCAGTGATTCGCCTACGGAAATATCTGGAAAAATGTGAGTACTTTTATATAATCCATATCCGCGAAGGCCCTATTGATGACACAACTCTCATCACGTCTGACAGTTAGTGGGCAACTAGCAGCTCACTCTGGAAAGACCATATTCTCTCTCGCCACTATTGTAGACACAACTCTCAGCACTTCTGACAGGTAGTGGGGCAATCAATCACAGCTCACTCTGAAAATACTATATTATCTTTCAACACTATTAATGACACAACTCTCAGCACGTCCGATAGGTGGTGAGACAATCACAGCTCACTCAGGAAAGACTATATTCTCCTTCACCACTATTGATGACACAACTGTCAGCATGTCCAACCGGTAGTGGGGCAATCACAATCACTCTTGAAAGACTATATTCTCTTTCACCACTAATGATGACACGACTCTCAGCACGTCTGACAGGTAGTGGGGCAATGACAGCTCACTCTGGGAACACCATACTAGTCTTTCACCACTGCTGATGACACAACTCTGAGCACGTTCGACAGGTAGTGGGGCAATCACAGCTCAACCTGGAAAGACTATTTTCTCTTTCACCACTATTGATGACACAACTCTCAGCATGTCCGATAGGTAGTGGGGAAACCACATGTCACTCTGGAAGACCATATTCTGTTTCACCAGTGTTTTCAGGTTACTTGAAAACGAATTGACACTAGCTTTTCTGCTCACATAAGTTACTTATGTGAATTTGTTGCTGTAGGGTGATTCCACGAGAGATCAACACGGGTCCAAAAGTTTATATTTTAGATTCCATTGAGTATATTATATTTCGTGCACCTCTCACTAGGTAGCCCAAAAGTCAACTTAGTTTTATGATTAATGGCATACCTTACGAGAAAAAAAATATCAAGCTTCACCATCATGGAGGCACCAATTTCGTCACCTGTGAAGTTCAAAAATTGCGGATGCTCTGAAAATACCAACATTTTTGTTTCAAGGAAGATATTTTTTACCTGAAATGCATGTCTAATGAAGAATGAACTCATACGGTTTCACGTTTGTAGACCTTAAGAAAATAGCTTTTAAAAATGTCTAATTTTGCGACAGTTTAAAATAAGTTACGTATTCCCCATTTCTTTTCTCTGAAAGTAATGCAAACAGTGTTTTCCAACTAGACACGTTTTAAGGATATAGTGTATTCATTAGGTACATAAATAACTGCTGCCATAGGACAAATGTAACTTTTTATATATTGCCTCAAAATTTTCACAACGCTAACAAAACACAATCACGATCAGTGCCCTCAGATGTGCTTAGCCAAACATGCCAAGAACGTATGCCTGGACCACGTGGCAACGATTTCCACTGACTCTTCTTAAACTGAAGGAATGTTTCTAGCTCGTCTGCATTTGCACGCACCAGCTTGACGTTCTCGAGCATTGCGCCCATTCGCGCCACCATTTGGGATGCTGACATATTCACAGCTGAGCTTGCCGGTCTGAGGTTGTAGAGCGTAGCCTGATGCTTTAGTAGGCCATCAACGCCGTCACAAGAGTTCTTGCCATGTCCTGTGGCCGAAAAAATCCACTTTATTGATATATGGTCTTTCTGACATAACTTGAACAACTGGTACTTGTTTTTGAAGTGACTGCATGCACCATCAGAAACATAAGTAACATGGGGGTCTGGCTTAAGTTGTTCCTTCATATAGTTGTGGATTATTTGTAGAGAAAGACAGGCATGTGCAGCATCATGGCATGTGTTATCACTGATGACGGCAAAACTTTGAATTGATTTTCCTTGTGGTGACACACGTGAATATAGACACCTGTTTTTTGTGCCAGTGATACGACTGTACCTCATTCGGTAAAATGGTTGTCTAATGTTCGGCGAAATCAAAGTGAAAAATGAAGATTCTTTTTTTTGGTTCTTTTTCGCCTGGCGTATTGCTGATTCTTGAATCTATTTTATGTAATTATGAGTAATCTACTTCATGAACCGTAGGCTTAGCTCTCGCAGAAAAGCACTTGGACGGTTTTTTTTCCTAGATCGTCATTTTCCCATACTGCATAGGCTACCTCAATAACTTCAGGGATTTCTAAACATGTGGCTGTCAGAGCGTCCTCCTTAGTACAATAGTCACAATGGCCTAAAAACAATCACTTGTAGGGGAGCTGCAAAGACAATTCTTTTAAGAAGTCCGCCGTGAGGCACTATCGGTGACGTCTTGTAGGGCAGAAACACACTCCGTGGCATCAGCACTGTATATACAAAGGCACACTTCTTGGTGTGCTTCAAGAAGAACCCACTTCGGCCTCAGTGAATAAAATTTTGAGAGCCCAATAGACGTGTTCTGATTAGCTTCTCTAAAGAGACGGTAAGCCTCTCGCACCAAACGGGTCATAAAGCTTTTCGAAACAAGCTCGTTTTTTCCGTCAATGATAACAGATACTACATCGTTTCTGTTCGGACTCTGCCGAGAGAAGCTATACTCATCTTTGGAGTAGTAAGCCATAGCTGCCTGGACGTTCATTGGGTTCAGCCATGTTCTTTTTACCGCATTTGGTGCTAACCATATCCCGTGTTTTGTGCGCCAGCGTCGGGATCTGTATATCATGTAAGCTGACAAGTTAGGTATAAGGGCTTGGAGTTTTCGGCGCTCTATATCGCTCGGCAACAGTGTCAACAAACGCATGCGCTCTTGATACGAAGAACATGCTTCATAGGCTTGCTTGAAGTTCTTGAATCACTTGGGGCACACACACTTCATTTTAAATCTAATGGTTGAAAGTGGCGGTTACACACGTTACGGTGGCATTTCAAGGTTACTGTAGAATCGCTGCTAAGTTGTCTTTGCTCTGTATGAAGTTTGCTAGTTTGCGCATGCAGCTTCTCCTGTCGCATATGTGACAATGCTTCATGCGTGTTTACGCACCGCTTTTGACTTCTGCCTTTTTCTTTTTCCGGCAAAAACTTATCAGCTGTTTCAGCTGAGAAGCCATTAGACGAAAACGGCATATCTCTGAGGCGTCCGAAGCAGTTCTGGCAGACGTGGTCGTTGTTATGTGCATGGCGGGCAGCTTTCGGCAAAAGCTTCTGGAGGGCAAACAGGCCGATGTCTTCGACCTTGCGGAAGTGTCTTTGATAAGGTATTTTTTTGTTGCAACATGAGGTAATCTGAACCAAAAACTCTATCCTTGCTGAAGTGGTCAGCCATCGCCACGCTCCTTGAGGCTCAAATTACTAGCAATGCAACTATGCGTGAAACCAGCAGCACGAAAAGGATCTATCTGTCGTCTGTTCCTATGTCTCTCACCTTCATTGAAAGCAGACGTAAAACAGCGTGCGCAAGTATCCGCAGTGCGAATGCAAAACTGAAGTATAGTACATTAAAATGAACTTCACAATGTTTTTGTCGATAAAATTACGGGAGGCGTATCCTTTGTCCTTACTGTGAACCATATGATCTAAAGCATTGCCTCTGAAATGCAGCGCACCGATATTCACAAGTAGAGCAGACGACGGATGACAACTTGCCCTAAAGCGTGTTCTTCAGTCCAATGCGACAGTCTTCGTGCCCCAAATGATAAAAAAAACTTTATGGATCGTTTATGAAATCATTCAACATTCAATTCTCTTACCCAACGTGTTGTAAATACATGACCGTCACAGCAGCTCCGTCTGTGTGTCAGTAATGCAGAGGCACCACATATTAGAAGTCTCAGTGCTCTGCGTATAAGAGTGAATTCAGATACTGTAGTGTATCGTGTTCAAAATAGTTACTCCTATCTGCTAAAACAGACTTTCTTCACCAAATGCGGTAATGTTTACTCGCGTTTGAAGCTCTTTGCCGCTTTTCTGTTCCGATTTCTAGATTTCTTACCTTATCAGCGCATTCTCGAAAACCTCTGATTTGTACCACGAATATTGTCGCTAAAAATAAAATAATGCAACATGTTTTTTCTATAATACTGTATGATGGCCTTCGGTTGTCTATTTACGAGATTTACAAAAAATCAAAAAATGGGTTTTTTATTATTCAAATTTCAGTGGAGTACACTTTTGCCATTATGAGAAATTTGAGGCAATATATAAAAATTTACAATTGCCCTGAGGCAGCAATACATTATGTACTTAATGAACACACTATATCCTTCAAACGTGTCAAGTTTGAAAACGCTGTTTGCATTACTTTTGGAGAAAAAAAATGGGGAATACGTAACTTATGTTAAACTAGCGCAAAATTTGACATTTGTAAAAGCTATTTTCTTAAAGTCTACAAACTTGAAACCGTATGTATTCATTCTTCATTAAACATGCATTGTAGGTAAAAATATCTTCTTTGAAACAAAAATATTTGTTTTTTATAGCATCTGCAATTTTCAAAAATGACAAGTGACGAAATTGGTGCCTCCGTGTTGGTGAAGTTTGATATTTTTTTTCTCGTAAGGTATGCCGTTAATCATAAAACGAACTTGACTTTCTGGCTGCCTGGTGAGAGGTGCACGAAATATAAACTACTCAATGAAATATAAAATATCAACTTTTGGACCCGTGTCGATCTCTCGTTGAATTATCCTGTATCATTCGTTACGTCACCTTTTCGGCAATACTGTGATAATTTGCTGTGTGTAAATATTTTGTCAGTGGCTTGTATATCATAGAGTAATTCATTAAAAAACAGCCATTACTTTTTGTGATTGCAAAACTATTTGAACAGTTTTACCTGAAGAGTGTAGCATGCCCACCAATGTTTTTTTTAACTTTGAACAGTTGCATGTCACGTGATATTTCCTCAACCACACACTAGTACCAATGCACTCAGGTATTGTGGCATGAATATAAAGTAATCTTGCGGAAACGGCAAATACCAGAATTATTCGTCGAGAGAATGTGAAACAAGTTTCTGCCTTTTCTAAGAAAAGCCGATTGTGCTCGATGATTGCTGCGTGCAGTAAATAGACATTTTGATAGATCATTGACCGGCACGTGCTCATTATCATACAAGCATTGCGCAAAGTTGGCATGGATGAGAAACTGAAACTTGTCCGCAAGCTTTGTCATGACTTTTTTTGTGTGGTGGCTGTGTTTCTTATTCTGGGATATTGATACTAGTCATCTCTGGGTTTTTCTTATTACTGGTGTGGCCTAAATTGGCCAGTGTATTCATTAGTAAGAAGTAAAAATTGTACAAGGCCTGCCGGTGCAAAATACTCTGGCACAACCTCAAGCACAGCGACAACACCCCTCCAGTATATCTGTTAAGCCGAAAATAAAAGAAAGTTAATTCGTGTAACAGTTATGTGTAACTAAAGAAGAGCTCCTTCCTGTTCTTCTCTAAAATACTCCTTTTCTTTTGCAAAGTACGTCTACCTGTTTTGCTAGAAATTCACAGTGCTATTTCTCTTTGCCTGAAGTGAATCTATTTCAATGTTTTCAGGCTCGTGCGAGGATGGTATCTGCATGTAGTGGGAGTTCAAGAGGAATTATGTTTCACGTTGCGTCATGGGAAGAAAACAAATATGCTTGGACTGCCAACGCAGTATAGAAGACTTGGAGCTTCTTTTTTCATAGACTGCCTAAAACGCTAACGATAAAGTCATCGGGCCAATGTTATGAGTCAATGTGAATAAAATCAATCAACCCAATGACAAAGTCATCGGGTTCATTGACCATATACGTAAAAGAGAAGAGTCCATCGCGGCACACCTGCAATGCGATTGCATCCCCTTTCTTCACGAAAGCAGAACAATGTCATGTTTCACATGCGAACAAGTTTTTGGTCAGTGATGTTCGCGTCCTTGTTTGACGCACCAACTCCAACAATACGCATGCGCATTCCTCTTGGGGATGTTGCCGTTCTTCCCTTCACGCACCTACTCCCCTATTACGCATGCGCATCCTTATCCCACATTTTGCCTTTCCCTACCGAGTGAGCGACAAAGGCAACGAGATTCTTCCACAAAACACACAATCAGCGTGAACTTGTTTGCAGCACAGCAGCATAAACACAGTCACAAGAAACGATGGCTGTGGTGATCCATTAGAAGCCTTTTTTGAATTTCTTTCCTTTATCTAGAAAGCACTTTGATTTCTTGTTGAGGCGAAGAGGAGCAGAAAGACAGACCTGTGTGGTAGACAGCTGTGGAAGTGGATCATTGACCAAAATTTCTCGTGTATAAATAAAAGACACGTAACAATTGTTCGAGGTCAGACTCAATCAGTGCTAGAATTTTCAATTTGTACCAGAGCGATTACCTTTTTGTCATGGTCCGGGATTGACTCTGCAACCAACAATGACCCTCTTTCGGTAGTTTTTGACGTTGTATGTCCAATGACAACTTTAGAGCCAAAACTAGTATCTGTCAACCATAGAAAAATTCAAACCTGTTTGCATTCGGCCATTGCAAAACTTCATGAAGACAATGGTCAGGAATTTTCATCTAAGTTCGGCTTTCTACTGGAGGGATGTCGGAAAAATTCAGGGTTTGTTATTTTATTGAGTGAACGGCCATTCTCTCGTTGGTGAACTGATGAATGTACGCGCAAAAAAAGCCACTAGGAAGAAGCTTGTGCATAATCAATGACCGAAAAATTTGAAAGACTATCAGTTTTTTCACGGCGTAATTAAGCGCACTGTTAAACGTGCGAAAGAAGAGTATGACAGTCGAAATTTCTATTAACTTTCGAAATCAAACAATAAGCGTGCTCTGTTTGCATATCTGCGGCCAACAAAGGTACTTCCAAACCATTTAACTTTAGAATTATGCACCTTGACGCCACAAGAAAAGACTGCCTCTCTGAAAATGATAGCTAAAGTTTTAGCACGTCGCTTGAGAACAGATCTCTGAACCGTTCGCAACATGCAGGTATCTATGCGAATATTTACAAAAGTTCCGTGTCTGTATTGACTGAAACTGTACTTTGTTTACGAATTACTACCCCGGGAGCGGATGAAATTACAAATTTCATGTTAAAAGTTTTTCTTAAAGAATCCCCTAGTGTTTTCTTCGAGATTGTGAACTATTCGTTGAAGAACTCATGAATACCGCAAGAATGGAAACTAAATAAACGTATACTGTCGCAGAAAAAACAAGACAGCAGGTATTAGTGCACAACATGAGGCCAATTGCCTCGGCAACAAATGTGGTGAAATTGATTGAGAGAATTATTTATACTCGACTTAATGGAGATATTGACAAACAGTCAATTCTAAGCCCCTGTCCGATCAGATTCAGGGTTGGGTGTGGCATTTGGAATGCTCCTATTGATTTATAAAGTCGTATACAGTTAGCCGGAAGGGACAACAAATATGCAGGATATCTCTAGAGCATACTATACTGCAGAGCATAGTATTCTGATAGATCCACTGGAAACCCTGTAGTTTTCCGGCATAAGTAGTGTCGCGGTACAACGCGAACAAATCACAGGTACGCCTTGAGAGAGCGAAAGCAGTGTGTTCTAAACAGCTCAGCCACAAGATTGTCCTCTTCGTTTTCCAGTCATGCCAGAGGCTCACAACCTAGTGCCCGCTAAATCCCCCTATCATTGTTTACGTTTACATGTGGGCTCGGTTCATTCGCCTCTCTTTGATGAAGCATCAACCTGATGCGAAGTCAATAATGCAGTTTTTTAAAAGAAAGTCTCGCGCAGTCACTCGCTGATGTAAGGCTTCATGCGCACTATGTGAACGAGTTCATGATGGTGCTGGCGACGCTTCGTACTACTCGAACTGTCGAGAACAACTTCATAAGTGACATCACTCAGTTGTTGCAGCACTCGGTATGGCCCAAAGCATCTTCTTAAGAGCTTTTCGGAAAGTCCTCGTTTTCGTACGGGTGTCTAATCCCGTACTTTGTCGCCAGCTTGATAGACCACTGTTCTGCGGTGAGCATTGTATTGGTCTGGTTCAATAGTAACGTGGATTCACAAATTCCTTTTGGACAGGAAGTTCTATTGCTCAAAGGCGGCTCAAAGGCGGCTCAGAGGCGGCTCAAACGCTGCTTTTCATTGATTATGCACACACAAACGAGAGGAATAACGCAAGGCTCTGTGCTGTCCACGGTGTTATTTAATGTGCCGATGAGCACCATTTCACGTAACCAGGACATAACCACTTATCTTTATGCAGATAATATCGCCTTCTTTGCCACAACAGAGACAATTCAGACGTTATACGGCCGCCTGTAGTCTTACCTTAACACCCTGGAGAACTGGCTCGATGACAAAAAATTTTTACTAAACCCAAGTAAATGTGCTCTTCTTGTTCTCTTACGCCCATCCGCGGTGGTCTACTGGCTAAGGTACTCGGCTGCTTACCCGCAGGTCGCGGGATCGAATCCTGGCTGCGGCAGCTGCATTTCCCGATGGAGGCGCAATTGTTGTATGCCCGTGTGGTCAGATTTGGGCGCATGTTAAAGAACTCCAGGTTGTCGAAATATCCGGAGCTTTCCACTACGGTGTCTCTCATAATCACATAGTGGTTTTCAAACATCAAACCCCCCATATTCATCAAATCTTCCCCTCAAAATATCCCGTTCACATTTCATGTTGTTACCACTCCGAGGGCATACCACAGGTGGAAACTATTAAATATCTTGGGGTAATTTATATTGCATCTCTAAACTGGCGGCAACACATTGAATACATAGCTGATAAGGGTGCTCGAGCCGTCGGCATGTTACGTAGGGCAAGCAACTACCGAAGAGGTATTAGAAGAGATACACTAGTAAGGATATATGGAATGTGTCTTCGCCCTATTCTGGAATTAGGATGCATGCTTTTCTCTGGTGCTCTAGCCCACAAATCCTGGCCTCTCATTTTTTTAGAAGGATAATCGTTACGCTTAGGCCTTGGTCTCCCTGAAACAGTTTTTAACACAGTTTTATACCCAAAATCGAGAGTTCCTTCTCTTTCGTGCAGGTTTAGTATCTTGATTGTTCAGACGTTTTTAAGAATGTATGAGTCAGCACTCCAGCTGTCACAGACAGTATTTATATTCTCTCCGATTTATTTTTTTTTTTTTGGTGTTAGGTGGCCACGGTTTCACACCCCACAGTTTACATTTGCACAACGTAAACTGGACCCGCTAAACGTACGTATCGGTGAGATAAGGCAGACTAGCGATAATTTATCCCATGTAGATATTCAGTTTAACGATATTTTTTCCAATAATCCAAACTTGCTCCGCCATCACACTCTAGATGGTTTATCGCAATAACACTTGCAGATCATTAAACAAGTGTAATTATTGCTACAAATTCATCACACAGTGACGAAAAGTCAGCTGTCTGTATGTTCGGCCCGAACTTGGATTGGTTCTATTCACTCCGACTACCTGATTTCATACGAGGTTTCATGGCTGAGTTTCTGGCAGTGGTACTCGCCTCACAAAAGTTAAACGCGGAAATTTCATCAGCTGTTTTAATTACAGATTCTCTGTCTCTTTGCGCTGCACTTTTTGTTGGTGCTGAATCGCACATAATACTTGGCTTTTCGTGCAATATTACCCGCCTCCCCCCCTTGGGAAAACTCTGATCAGTCTGAGTGCTTGGCCATAAAGTGTTGCTAGTAAACGAAATGGCTGATTCTTCAGCGAAGTCAGTATTCATGGACCAATTTTACCATGTTTTCTGCCATAAGCTTATGTAACGGCTGCGCGATTTCGCAGGCGTACAATTATAGAAAGCTCAACAGGTACATCACACACGAATTCGACTGAATATCGGCTGAATTTATATCCCTGGCGCCGCTCCTCTTGTGACACGCGTAAACTACAAGTCGCAGTTACCAGTCAGCACGGTAGGGTGCCCAAACAAAATTTATACCTACACAGGTCAGGCCAGGCTCTTTCTGCAATGTGAGCTTTCTGTGGCAAGCCAGAAACTATGGATCATTACTTTTTCACATTTAGACGATGTCCTACAGCTCGTAGAGCCAAGTTAGAAATAAGTTTACGCGCTACTGCAATGAATTTATCCATGCTTGTGATTCTGTACGTTGGATCCCCTTTTTCTGGGTTTGCCAATGCTAAAATTTGCGAGGAAGTGTGGAATTTTCTCAATCGAACGAAAAGACTAACAATTTAATATTATTCTTCTGGTTCGACATACGCATAACTTCTGCTTTTTTTCTTTTTAAAGCTAGGTTTTGATCTAGGTTATTATTATTACTTATACTAGATTACTAATATTTCTAATACAAATCTTTATAATAAATACAGATCAGTCATCATCAAAGTGACATTCCAAAATTTGTAACGTTTTCAATTTGTAAGTTCTTTTTCCTAAAGTCGAACAATACTTTATAATACCACTCAATTATTGGCCGATCCTTCACAGTGGGTATGAGTCACAAGTTAAGGAAAGCAAGCACAAGAACAAGACCTTATTGTCCAAAGATCAGGGGTACGAATAGGGTCATGCATTGCTCCGATTATTAGTGGCATGTATTAGGTTCTTCACACAAGCAACTAGAAGGTCATTTCGGCAATCTGTGGAGAAGAATTTTCTGCTATGTTGACGACTTTGCTGTAATTTTCAGTTGTTGCTTTTACAGAGAGGACATTCATAAAATTCTCACGTTATTCAGACAGCATGGTATGACCCTCGCCTTTACGTACGAAGTTCTTGAAACTAATGAACTGCACTTTCTAGACATTTGAACCACTGTTTCTAAACCTGAGTCGAGTATTTGGGAAAACTTTGCGTGCTGTAATTATGACTCCAGGTCTGTTAAACCCATCATAAACTTCAGATCTTGTCATTCTTATGTCGCCAAAAGAGCCATTGCGAAGACCATATTAAATTCGTCTCTGAAGGAATCGTGCGCTGACATGGCTGAATTGACTTTTTATGATCAGGTAAAACGTCTAACGAACGCGGGTTGCGCTTATGCTTCAGTTTCATCTGTATGCAATCCAATTGTTTATGACGTCAAACATATAAAAAAGAAGTAAAGCTGATAACACTAACTCTGATGAATTAAAGAAAAAATAGGTTTCGTATCTGCACGTTTCACTGCAAATTTTGTTGAAAAACAATAGTATTGCGTTTGAAAAGAATGAACGAAACGTTTATTGGATGTTATGCACGACACAATTGGTGAATTTTACTATGGAAGCGCTGCGTAAAGAGTCTCGAGCCGTACACCGAAGGCGAACGAGCGCACGGATAGCTATCTGGCAGTTATCTTCGAAAACGAAGGAAGGCGTGCGCACATGTCTCGGAGGCAATAAGGTGTAGAACACAAAGCGACGAGCAGGTGCCACCATCGTGTCGCCTTGGGAAAGCGTTGGAAACACTTCCCTTTTGGAGCATCGCATTGCATTGTCAGCGCAGCATAATAACCGATATGGTCCCTATAATTACTTATGTATGTCTTCTCTAGTATAAAGACACATATACAAACTATTGACGTGCTGTCACGGTGTCTCAAAGTGCAACAATTGCTTTTTAATAACAATCACACAAATATAAACGCTGAAACTTGAGCAATATTAGTAGGCACTGCGAATGGGGTTGGCAGTGTGGGATATTGTTTCAAGTGGTTAGGAATATCGTTATGGCGGACGAACAGACAAACGCATGGACAGACAGACAGACCAAAATTTTTGAGTTGAAGGTCCCCAAGAAAGACAATCGTCTTTTAAAGTACAGTGTTTCTTTACGTACAAAGACTAACACATGGCCATAAAAACGTAGGTTGTACGGCGTCAACGCTTTTTTTTTCCAACTGAGGATATATCGCATGTGCCCGATGATTCACAATGGCCTGAAGGACAAGCAGGCCAAAGGAAAGTGCACCACTAATCAAAGGAACAAGTACATCGCGTTTGTTAAGGGAGCAGCGTATGCTGCATTATTACAATGTGGTGGGGAATGCCTAGGGTAAACTAAGCTATGTGTCAATGTTCGACTGCGGGAGCATGAGCGATCACTTCAAGTGGTTACGCAACTACATCTGCCGGTTAGCTGAAGATCATGTGAGTGTCGCGATATCTTCAATAAAACCACCGTCGTTTTTAAACACGTCAGTAAATTGACAAGAGAAATGGCCTAGGCATATAATCTGTTAGTTGTAAGAGCTGTATCAGTGAAACATCTATTTTTATGCATTACAAGGAGTTTGATTACTTCGGCCGATTATGAATATATGTATGTATGACGACGCTGCTGGAATATTTCCTCTGTCTTGCGCTTGTCACTTACTATATATATATATATATATATATATATATATATATATATATATATATATATATATATATATATATATATATATATATATGTCAAAAGTCAATTTTTATTGAATTAGCTGAGAGTCACCGTCATCTTTTTTTCCTATTTTTGCTCCTTCCCTCTGTCTGTGTTTTCGCCGTTCAGCTGTACACAAGTTCATGATCAATCACAACCATCTGGTGCAACTTACCAGCTTAGTTTAGCACATGAGCAGTTTGTAGCCGTTTGTCGTTGGTGTTGCGGTGGTCCACGTATTCGTGAGACAACGCGCGTCTGCATTGGTTAGCAAAGGAGCAAGTTTGATGTCTTTGGCATGCATGTTGAGGGACCGGCTGTTTAGGAGTGCTGTAGTCATAAACAGCGGCAGTGTTGTTGGCAATGACCACCAGCATCAAGCGAAGATCATCGGTAGCATTACTCGGGTAGAGATACCGAATGTTGGTGCACCTGCCTAAGGCGACGTAGAGGAGCTTCTCTAGATATCGTTCACCACCTTCCAGCTGCTTTGCATCCACAGATGGTTCCCTATAGCAGTGATACGACGCAATTTTTTGTTATTTCAAGGTTTTTGAACTCATAAACCACATATACCAAATCCCTTAATACATTGCACCTTTGCGTAGCGCACAATACTTTAGTATTGCGTGATACGCAAAGGACTTCAGGTTTCTGATTGACTGTAGGATTGACTGATATGTAGGTTTTAACACCCCGAAACCACCATATGATTAGGAGAGACGCCATAGTGGAGAGCTCCCCACTTTCGACCACCTGGGGTTCTTTACTGTGTACCCATACCTGAGCACACGTGCCTACAGTATGTACGGCACTATCGAAAATGCAGCCGTCGCAGCCTCTATTCCATCTCAAGACCTGCGGGTGGTCAGCAGCTGAGACTGCCACAGTGGAGCGACTAAATGTTTCTGTAGGTTTCTGTAGGAATATTGTATACGGTATCACCCAATATTTAGGTCCTACAGGCACCGCATTTAGCTACGAATAGCACTAAAAATACACAACATAAATAGTTTTATACTTCCGCAATACCTTTGCGCCATAACCACAACGCTTTCACAGCGTTGATAATATGCCGATACATGGCTGTAGTGGAACGTGCTTAGGAATATTGAGACCTTTCAGCTTCGCTTTTAAAAGTAAAACGTCATAGCAATATCCTGTCCCAAGTTTTAATGTAACACTTAATTCACAATGTTTAACTTATAAATTACAATGGTGTAATCGATAAAATTCAAAGCGGCTTGTGTCAATAGATCTTTAGCAAATCGCTGCATTCTGTGCAAAAGGTAGCATCCTTTAAAATACGACAATTATACGCGCAAATTGTTTGTGAAGTTGCTACGCACCCACTTCGTGGTCTTAAGGAAGCACTCACAGTGGCGTATGTGCCTTTTGTAAAGGGTGTCTGGCTTTAAACCACAAGTCGTTATGATATTCTTATTATGTGACATCCGATGGCGGTGTATATTTGTACCGTGCAATATTACGACGATATTGCCTGTTGTATACAGGACGTATGTGTGTTTGTAAAGCTTGCAGGTTTGTTTCACGGCCTTACTCAGCAGATGAAGTCACTTTCACTGAATTTCCAAGCTGAAGCATGGCTGTGTAGTAGAACACCTGCTTGGGGCCCAATGATTCTTCGGACATATAATTTTTATAATTAAATTTACTTTCATATTCTTCGATTCATTCATCACAGAGAACATGAGAATTTTTCGCTCGTAACTAACGACGCTAACGCCGACACCATTTTCAGCGGACAACCAAACCGGCGGTTGCGTCCAGGCCTTTGTTTTTATAGGGTGTGTATCCCGCTGTAAACACTTCGGAATCGAGGAGCTCAGCGGAACGCTGTACCAAAACGCTCACAATAAATATTGACACTTCGTCATCCTGGGTCGGAAGTACCGCTGTTGAGAGAGCTACCCTTGGAGCGCCGTAGTCTTGAATCACTCCCCAGCGGGGTAAGAAAAAATGCACTTTATTCGTCGGAGGCCATGACCTAATGAATCAGTTTGGTTCGCTACTGTATAGAGTGCAAGGAAGTCAACTTGTGAAGGTGTGGGCATGCTAGTAATATGCAGAAAATAAACTTGAACTGCACAATCAGACAAAGCACACTGTGCAGAATTACCCGAGCTTTCTAAAACTCGGAATGAGCTCGGAATATTTCCGAACTGCGGGCCAATTTCAATAAACCACCGATACGAAAAAGCCAGATCCACCTCTCAGTGCGCTGTGTTTCATTCGTTACGATGCGATTCAGAATTGATTCAAGAATTATTGACAAAGTTGGGCAGTGTTTTGAAACCATAGACCTTTTCTTTCTTTTGTTTCTCGTTACACTGATTGCAGAAGAGCACCAATTCAATGAAACTCTTAAAAAGTTATCTTAATAATATTTTAGGTACACGGTTGTTTAACTTTATTTTCAAGCTTTTAATGCCTGCACTAAGTTCCGTTTAAGAACAATCAGTACGGTGACCTCAAAGATTATTTACAGCTGAGCGTAAAAATTCATGACTAGGTGATCCAGGACGTGCTATGACGAAGTTGATTCCGCAAGGTCAAGGTAAGGTTAGATAAATACACAGTGTAGTGAAGCATACGCACTAACGCGTATGCGCCTTCCAAGAGAGAGAAATAAAGATGCAAGGAAAGGTAGGGAGCCTTCCAAAGAGAACAAAAAACCCCGTACTCTGATTGCACGAGAACTTGGGTCGCCTTTTCGAGACTTTTCGTACGGCCATTTTTTGTTGCGACATCGTTGCGACTTTTCTGGTTCAATAAACGTCATCACATTTGATTGAGGCTGCTGAGATCCCCAAGCAGACCGGGAGCTCCGCTCTCACAAGTTGCCCGAGGGAACACCACGAAAGATGACTTACGCAGTCGCCAACCAGCTCATCCCAGCCCAGCCAGCACCACCGGCTGTCCCGTCTACCCGCCCCGGCACTACTCGCCAATGGGACCCACCAAACTTCAGCGGCAGTGGTGAGCAAAACGTCGAAGACTGGCTCTCCTTGTACGAACGCGTAAGCACCAGCAACAAGTGGGACAACGACTCTAAGCTATCTTTTACTTGGCAGACATAGCTAAGCATTGGTTTACCAACCGCGAAACCGCCATCGCCAACTGGTCCTCCTTTAAGACACTCGTGACTGAAGCGTTCGGCCGACCAGAGGTCCGCAAGCTCCACGCTGACTAGCGCCTGCACCACCGAGCCCAGCAGCCTGGCGAGACGTTTACTAGTTACATAGAGGACGTGCTTGACCTCTGAAGGCGTGTGAATCCAACAATGCCTGAAGAAGAGAAAATTCGGCAGATTCTCAAGGGCATCGAGGATGGCGCATTCCAGATGTTGCTAGCGAAAAGCCCGACAACGGTGGCAATCCTCTTAAGCCTCTGCCAGAGCTTTGACGAACTGCGCCGTCAGCGTTCCATCGCCCGACAGACTGTTCCACCGCCGGATTCGATCTCGGTCATCGTATTCGCAAATGCCAACGTTCGCTAAGAAAGTCTGTCCAACCATATCAAAGAATTCATCAGGGAGGAAGTCGCCCGACAGCTCTCCCTGCTGCCGCATAGCGACGCGCCCACCGCAAGCCTGCCTTCAACACTGCAGCAGGCTATTTGCGATGTCATCCCTACAGTGCAGGCCCCTTACCCGCACACTTCAGTAGCACCTAATATCTCAGCTGCCGGCTACGCACCACCTGCACCACCTTCACCTCTCAGCTACGCAGATGTGGTCACGCGGCACCCACCGCATCCAGTCGCCTTATCGGCTCCACCTCCTCCTGCCTCGCCTCGAGTTTACAAGCACCCACCTCGCTTGTTTCGTAGATCTAATGAGCGGCGCACCCAACACAATCGTCCTATCTGCTTCGCCAGTGGCATCGCTGGCCACATTGCACGCTTCTGCCACCGTCGCCCCACACCTGCAAACGCATACTTCGGAATTCCTACCTACGCGCCGCAGCAGGCCACCGCGTCTCCATATGAACAAAGGCACTCAGACTAGGATCGCCGCCCATCGACTGCTCGTTTCTCATCCCCTCTTCGCCGATCGCCATCGCCTATGCGTCGTCGACCACCTCCTGAGGAGGGAAACTAATCAGTGCAGTTCCGGAGACAAGAACTGCAACTTGTGTGCAATTCCCTAGGCCTCTATTTTCGCCGCAAAATGTTGTTGATGTCGATGTTGAGGGAGTCGCCACATTAGCGTTAATTGATACCAGGGCCGCCGTTTCGGTGATGAACGCCAAATTTTGTCGGAAACTGAAGAAAGCGACCACATCTCTCTGTGGCATGGTGCTGTCCACGGCTAGCGCGCAACGCATTCATCCCTCGGCTGTGTGTACGGCGCGCGTCGTCATCCAAGACGCTTTGTACGTCGTACAGTTTGTTCTGCCATCTTGCTCTCATGACCTCATCCTCGGTTGGGATTTCTTATCACGTCACGAAGCTATCATCGATTGTTCCCGTGCCGAAGTGTACCTTGTGCCAACATGGGAATTTCCACCACCTGACCGGTCTCCTCGGCTCTGCAAACTCATCGCTGACGACGACATCACCTTGCCTCCGGAAGCTTCGGTCCCTATAAGCCTTCCATGTGTGGCGCAACCTGATGCCACGGTGGTGTTTACGCCATCTCAGTTTTTTACTGAACGCAAGGCCATCTATCTCCCATTTGCGGTTCTTACAATTGCGTCTGGTTTAACCGTAATGCTGGTTACCAACCACTGCAACTACCCCATTGGCTTACTTCGTGGTGAAACGTTGGGATATGTGCAACCTGTGGGCCATATCGATGATATTATTCTTCCCGATGAAACGCCATGTCACATTGCCGCAATCACTCATGCGTCTGGGCCATCAAGTTTGTCAGCCTTCGACAATGCTATTGACGCAGACCTTCCCCTCTCGTATCGCTGCCACCTTGTTGCTCTCCTTAACAAGTTTCTCTCTTCTTTCGACTTTCAAGAACCTGCTTTGGGCTGCACTACGACTATCACTCAGACTATTGACACCAGCTCACATTCGCCTCTGCGACAGTGTCCTTACCGCGTTTTCCGCCGAAGAGCGCCGCGTCATTACGGAGCAAGTAGACGACATGCTTAAACGTGGAGTCATACAGCCTTCTCAAAGCGCTTGGTTATCACCTGTGGATCTGGTAAAGAAAAAAGATGACACCGTTTGAATTTGCGTGGACTATCGCCGCGTGATGAAGATTACGAAGAAAGATGTCTACCCGCTACCACGAATATACGATGCTCTTTACTGTATACAAGGTGCCGAGTACTTTGCATCCTTGGATTTGCGTTCTGAGGATTTGCGTTCTGAGTGGCAGGTGCCAATGGCTGAATGCCATCGCCCTAAAACAGCCTTTGTAACGCCAGATGGCCTATATGAGTTCAAGGTCATGGCAGTGGTGCTCTGCAACGCACCTGCCACATTTGAGCGCATGATCGATACGATCTTGCGTGCCAATAAGTGGAAAACTTGCCTGTGTTACCTGGACGACATCGTAGTCTTCTCATCTGATTTCCTGACACATCTTGTTCGCCTCCACGAGACTCTGACGTGTCTAACTTCTGCAGGCCTACAACTTAACTCCAAGAACTGCCACTTCGCAGCACGAAAACTAACCATCTTGGGACATGTCATCACAAGAGATGGTGTTCTTCCGTATACCGATGAGCTTTGAGCTGTCGCTGACTTCCCGTTGCCCACATCACTGAAAGCGCTAAGAAGTTTAGTTGGTCTCTGCTCTTACTTTCGTCGCTTCGTGCGAAACTTCGCGTCCATCATCGCACCTCTCATGAGTCTGCTTTCCAACAGCATCACAAGCATGGTCTCCTGCATGTGATGACGCATTTCGCCAGCTGCGCCGCCTGCTGACCTCACCACCTATTCTGCGTCACTACGACCCCGCTGCTGCCACAGAAATTCAAACCGATGCAAGTGGCATTGGTCTTGGTGCAGTTTTGGCGCAACGGAAAGGCACCCAAGCCGAATACGTAGTCGCCTATGCAAGTCGCGCTCTCAAGAAGGCTGAATTGAATTACTCCGTGACAGAGAAGGGGTGTTTGGCCATAATATGGGCCTTGACGAAGTTTCACCCGTACCTTTACGGCCATCTTTTTGACGTGGTCACAGACCACCACGCTCTATGTTGGCTGTCCCCATTGAAAGACCCGTCCGGACACCTGGGACGTTGGGCCCTTCGAGCAAGAATACGACATCCGTGTAGTATATCGTTCCGGTCGCAAGCATTCGGATGCCAATGAGTTTTCGCGATCGCCATTAACACCAGACGTGGCTTCTCTGTCACCCCTTCTTACCACCTTGTCACCAATAGACACCATTGACATGCTTTCGGAGCAGCGTAAAGATCCATACCTTGAATGTTACTCGACTACCTTACTGATCCGTCTGCTGTTCCTTCCACGAGAGCGCTACGCCGACAAGCAGCCCACTTTTCCGTGTGAGACAGCATTCTTTACCGTCGCAACTACATGCCTGATGATCGGAAGTGGCTCTTTGCTGTCCCAACTCACATGCGTTCTGTCGTCTGCATGAATTTCCATGCAGACCCCCAAAGTGCTCACGCAGGTGTCCTGAAAACCTACGAAAGGCTGCGCCAACAATATTACTGGCGAGGAAGGTATCGCTTTGTGCAGAAATACGTTCAGTCTTGCACTATTCGCCAACAGAACAAGACCCCTTCGCGGCCCCTTGCTGGCATGTTACAGCCGCTCTCATGCCCGGCTCGCCCATTTGACCGCGTGGATATCGATCTCTATGGCCCCCTCCCATATAGTCGCTCTGAAAACCGGTGGATTATTGTCGGCGTCGATCATCTGACATGCTACGCTGAGACTGCAGCTCTACCGGCAGCGACCGCCCACGAAGTTGCACTCTTAATTCTGCGCAGCTTCATTCTCCGCAACGGGGCTCCACGGGAATTACTCAGTGATAAGGGTCGAGTGTTCCTGTCGGAGGTGATCCAAGCTATTCTCGCTGAATGCAACATCATCCACCGGAAATCTACCGCATACCATCCAAAGACGAATGGTCTCCCTGAACGGTTCAACTGATGAGGAAGTACACCTCCTCAAACCACACTAACTGGGACGCTGTATTACCTTTTGTTACCTTCGCTTACAACACCGCGATGCAAGCGACTACCGGTTTTCCCCGTTGTTTTGTTGTATGGCCGCGAACCATACCACTCACTCGACACCATACTCCTGTACCGCCCTGACGCATCAGAGTGCTCCCCGCTTTCGGAGGTCACCAGATACGCTGAAGACTGCCGTCAGTTGGCTTGGCCTAAGACAAGTGAGGCTCAAGGTCTACAAAAAACCCGACATGACGACGCTCATCACATAGCGCCAACGTTTTGTACTGGCTCCCTCGTGTGGCTTTGGGTGCCCCCGCACGTTCTTGGCCTGTCTTCTTAACTTCTGGCCCGGTACCATGGTCCATACCGTGTCATTGACGCGACCTCACCGGTAAATTACATCATCGAGCCCATGACACAATCGCCAAATTTGCGCCGTCGAGGACGCGAGACCGTACAAGTCGACCGTCTCAAGCCCTACTACGACCCCCTCATTGTGCCTACTCCCTGAGTCGCCAGAATGGCTATTTTTCACTCCGGGGGTAGTCTAGTGGAGCATACGCACTAACGCGTATGCACCTTCCAAAGAGAACAAAAAACCCTGTGCTCTGATTGCATGAGAACCTGTGTCGCCTTTGCCAGACTTGTCGTACGGCCATTTTTCGTTGCGACATCGTTGCGACTTCTCTGGTTCAATAAACGTCATCACAACAGCATTTTAAGAAGACCATGCTTATGAAGCTAAGGTAGGGCCAGGCTAAATAAAGCATGGTACTTTATAAGCTATATAAACAATGTTTATTAACATGACGCTAATTATGAGCACGCTAAGTAAAAGCTTGCTAATTAGTCGTTACTATGATGATGATTGTGATTGTGCTAAGCAGGACAACGTTTTATAGCTCCATACTTTACTGACCTTCCTACTTGCGCCCTCCATACTTGCCTTTTAATTGAGACCCTATCAGTGAAGACTAAAGTCTACAGTGCAAGGATAATTAGGCCTTAGTCGGTTGGTACACTCAAAAGTAAGACAGAGCTGATGCAGCCTTCGCTTCGAAGCCAACTAAACAGATTTGTAGACGACCGACCTAAAAATTTAGAGGAAACTGCACTTTACCATAAGCTCCCCTATTTTTTCAGTCTTGCACAAGTATTGCAACCTGACCATAGTAATATATATGCAAAGAAGCTGCTGTTTAGCGTCCGATGCAAGAAATGCTTCACAGTCACACCGGCACCATGACAGTCACTAGTTAAACTAAGGCCTTCTCAACATCAACAAGTTTGTATCCAAGTTCTCACGTCAATCAGTTTGATTGACAGACGCCTGAGGCAAAGAACGGGTACGCCCACCACGTTTGTTCTTGCCTAGGAGCAGCGTTCACGCCAAGCAGCACAATTATTCTATCAGCTTTATAGAGCAGACTATGCATACACGTACGCAGGAGTAAAATTCATATGATCAGGCGGCTACGATGTCTCGAATTGAATATGTCTCGATTGAAGTTCGATGTCTCGAACTCAACACTGCGTTGCTGCCATGATGCGGGCATCGCTGGTGAAAACCTGTCGTTATATTTATCGGCAATATTTGATTGAAGCGAAACGAGCAGCGTAAGAGTGATGCGTGTCCACCCCTGCTGCCTTGGAGTGTGCAAAATTTTATGCTGCAGGTGTAACAAAAAAACCTGCCCGGAAGTGGACAGACGTCCACGAACACAATTGTGTGAGATGCTCGTTGAGTTGGCAAAAAATAGGGCGCAACCACGCTCTCGTCACTGCACTGCTAAAATGTTGATTGAGTGGCGGCGCTGACGTGTTCGTACGCAGTGTTTTGTTCATACCGACGCAAATGTCCCAGTGGTGTTTCCAAAGCCATAAGTGTTCTTGTAGGAAGTTTATTCGACGCTGCTATCGCACACTCCGCACTCTCTTCATGCCATGGGCGTCGCCATTGAGCGAGCTCGGAGCAAACTCGTCTGCTCGAGAAACTCGAATTATTCTGCATAACACCCAAGGCCAAAAAGTGACGAAGCGATTGTGGGTGTTACGTCTTTTCTTGATCTGATCTGATTTTGCGTTTCTAGTTATTGAGCTTAACTTTGAAAAACACAGTATAATAAAGGTAGGCTTCTTAAAGAATGATATGCACACCTTGCTGGCAGAAGGAACAAATGACCAAAATGATTAGGTTCACAATGAAAATCACATGTCAGCATTTATTTCGTGTTTTTATAGAAAGAAATGTACAAGCATTTATTGGATGGAGACGGCTAGAGAGGACACCTCATATTTTCTAAACGCGATAGCGTTAAAGAGTTCCTATTACAGAAGATTTAGCATCGGTCGTCGATGGTTCTGGGCGAAATATCATCATCTTGTCCGATGCCGAAAATGAAGAATTATGCCAATAAAATAAAAAAGAAATTTGTCCGTGTCCGAGTGAGTGTTTTCCAGTGGTAAGCTACGAAGTAGAAACCTATAGACGCTGATAAAGGTGGTTACACTTGATTTGATGACGACAAAGCAAGCAAAGGAAAGAAAAGCTAAAGGTATAACCTTAGTGAGTAGAGAAGAGCAGAGTTCATCAGGGAATAAACGGGTGCAGAAAGCATGCTATTTGAAATAAAGAAGAAATGTATATAGCTAGGCGCAAAGCGTAAGATTCAGAACTAATTGAGGATAATTTTGTAGCTTTTAGGAGAAGGCAAACACTTGAGGGGCGACAGAAAGTGAGACGGGCAGATGAGCATAGAAAGTTTTCTTGTATAACGTGACCTGTTTGATTGGCAGAACATGGGAGTCACCTGCTGCGTGAAAAGGGCGCCGTCAGATTAAAGAATGTTATTACAATGCAAGTGTACTCATACAGCTCAGGAAGCCATCACACGAACTTCGGTGTCAGGTAGTTTACCAATTCGAAGTCCACTTGCAAATGATTAAGCATCACGAAGGGGACTGTGTAAGTATAGCCGAAATTTCTGTAACTGCCGAAAGACTGCCAGCCTTTCTAGCTCGGAAGGCGATTGTAACTTCCCACACCCTAGTGCTGACGACCGACACCCAACAGTACACGTAGCTCTCCTGCAGGTTCAGGTTTCGAAATGGCAGCGTCAATGCTGCATAGACGTTTAGGCCTCATCTAAATTAGCGAGTGATACTTGCTGTACAAAAGCGTTTTAAAAGAAGTGGTGACACCATTTGCCAGTTACATCGCACTGATGGGAATATAGACGTGAAAAGCCAACGCAAGCTGCTTATCAACTCACCTCAACTTAAGAGTACCCTACGTTAATGTAAAACTTCGTCAGCGTCAAATCGGGAATTAAACCGAAAAGCAATCAGATATTTGTGTGAATACACTTCGTAAATATTGGCTATCACTGTTTTCGGTCATCTTACTAGCAAGTTATATTAGATAGGCAAGGCTAATGGTGACAAACAATGGTGCAAAACCAAACTAGCGACCTACAAACATAACATTGCAGTGACTTAACCACTTGCTGTCTCTGCGTAAGGCACTGGAGTGAGATGTGACTTGAGTGACTTTACTGTCAATTTTTCATTGTCTAGAACAGTGATGCGAGTGAGAGAAGAAGATATTTCGGCTACACTATGTTAGTTCCAGCTTTGATGCGGATGAATCTAGAAGTTTCTGAACCATCGGGATGAATAAATAGCATTTCTGATTAACTACCGACAGAGCACGACCTAAATAAGATGGCAGGAATTCATTGATGACTAAATGGGAAGCAGATTTAAAAAGATTGATTTACGCAAGAACGCGTAGTTATGAAGTTGGTTTCCGTAAAGGAGAAGAGCAATCGATATGCTGTGGAAGCGATGGAGCATGTTCGAACGGAATCAGGAAATATTGACCCAAGAGTATGCTTGCACACGAGCCTATGTGAAGCCCTGGGCTCTAGGGCGAGCAAAAAAAAGCTGATCGCAATCGTGATAGAATGAAGTTAGAGAGGATTAGAGTATTAGTGGCAGATAAGTGGAGAGGCATAACAAAAAATAATTACGGATAAATACAACATACTGTCAGGAGGACCAAACAAATCGGATGTGAAATTCAGTTTTTTTTTCTGTAGCAAGATATATGAATAAAGGTGACAAGGCATAAGCTTAATTTCATAAAAAACCAAAAAACCTTTTGAGAAGCCTGTGGAACACGTTATCATTCTTTCTTAATGGGGATGCTTATAGCATTGATCGACCCATCCTTTCATGACTCTTGCAATCGCGTATCTGCAAATGCTAGGAAGTTCGCACGCTGTACAGCAAATAATGTGTTGTGACGACCTGACATGAAACTAAGACAGACACGGGAAGGGTCGTAAAGGCTTCGTTTTGGTGTTATGTTGTGTGTCAATTCTCACTGCTCAACTCTGTCATCTCAGGAATTGCTCACCCAGAATGGCTCTTGATGTTTGATAGAAGAGGCGGGTCAAAATGAAGTTTCCACATAACGTGTGAGGTGTTCGATGGCCACAATCAGACAGCAATTGCCATAGAATGTGTTTGGCATAGCGCTCCAAATAGAGATCATGCCGACGCGATTACGCACACTGAAGGTGCCAGGTAGAGATTAGCAGCTGGGCAGCTGAACGAGAGGGATCATTGTGGTGTCCCAATGTATGCATAGAGACGTGCGAATCATGCATCCCGCGCCTCTAACAAGAAGGTACTAGGCGTGTGTAAGTTCTGAGTGCACTTGTAACTGCGCTCTTAGCATCATTGTGAAACTCCGCACAGAGATACGAGCAGAGATGTTTGGAGGGGGGGGGGGGCAAAAGAATGCATTTAAAGCCGTCTGAAAAGTAGTTAAGGCACTATTGGCCTGGTGAGCGACCGACAGTGACACTGCCACCCAGACGTGTATGATGTCAGAGCGTACATTCGCGCACTTTCTTCTCGCTCACTTGCCCGGCGCCCTGTAGAAACCACCGTCGTGGTAAAGTATTTCATTGAAGCAGTTCACTTGGCGCACTCGAATATAGTGGCTGTCGGCATTGTTCAAAGAACCACGGGTCCCTGGTTTTGAGACTTGTTTCAGAAGCAGAGCTGTTTGTTTCTTGAAACTGTGGTTGCTCGTCTCAACGGCCTGTGCTTCACAACGGTGAAATACTGTTCTATGCCTCAGTTCACTTTGTCCACCAATGAAAAGGGTATTCGCTCTCACAATTACCCTCAGGCTCCGAAGCTGAACAAGAAGTGAGTAGTCAAGATAAGAATGAGAAAGCGTCGCACGCCTTTATTGACCGTGTTCAGCAAGCACTTCATTGACACTAATTTCTGCTATATCCACTCTGTGCGCCCTACCAGTAACCTTGTTACTAAGTTTGAGCGCCTCGCCGGTGCTTCATCCATTTATTTTACGCAGGCTCTAAACATAAGCGACTTAAACAGGTGCGGTGTGGTGCCAAACCTGCCGCGAAGGCCCATAGACAGGTAGCGACCATGCAGCCTACGAATCGCTTCGCTGGTAAGCGCGTCTCGTAAGCGCACCGGCGCAGTGCTGAATATGCGAGGCTACGGCTCTGTTTTTTTATATACGTAGAGATGGTTTACTCATGAAGCCAAGCGGACCTATTCGACTGCTTCTCAAAAATTTATGACTGTAACCTGCTGTCACTGTTTCGTGCACAGTCACTTAGGGCTTCCTGTTTTCAGCTGAGACAGTGCAGAAGCTCTTTAAAACATGAAAATATTTAACTCTTTACGTCCTGTGCATAACCATAAACTTGACCCAGCTGCCTTTGTCACATAATTTCTGTGGACCAGTGCGTGGTATATATGATAAGCATATTTATTTGTTATTTGCTCATAACGAAGCAACGGGCCTGTGCTGTATTAGTCCGAACTACTTTACGATATCGTTCCCAGTTAATCAACAATACTGGAACGTACTGGATTCATTGGCACTGTGCAGGGTGTGCAACAACGTGGCACTTGCCGTCTCCCCTGGCCACACGAGGTCTTTTCCTCAAGCCCCTGCTTACCGAGATACAACACGGGCTTGAGCTTTCAATTAGGACAAAACCTTACCAACGCCCGCGACTACAATCATAGCACAAATATCTCAAATTTGGTAATTTGATTGATTCATATGTGGGGTTTAACGTCCCAAAACCACCATATGAATATGAGAGACGCCGTAGTAGAGGGCTCCGAAAATTTCGACCACCTGGGGTTCTTTAACGTGCACCAAAATCTGAGCACACGGGCCTACAACATTTTCGCCTCCATCGGAAATGCAGCCGCCGAAGCCGGGATTCGAACCCGCGACCTGCGGGTCAGTAGCCGAGTACCTTAGCCACTAAACCACCGTGGCGGGGCAAATTTGGTAATTTCTAGAGAGTGTTCCGAATGGCAGGCTCACTGTTGTAGCAGCAGTATAAACAATCATCTTTTTGTATTATACTCACTTGTTTCTTGGAAATATCAGAGGGGCATAATTATTAAGAGATCATCACACATTTCCTGATTTTCCACTCTCACCTGTGAAGCTATGTGCAGTAAAGATATGCTTTGGCCACAAGTAACACAAACACAAGGTAAACAACCACAACAATAGCCAAAGCAGCCAAAGCATGTCATTAAGCAAGTACTAACTAGGCCAACAATCGGTACAAGTAAAGATATTATAACAATGTCAGGCGTACCATTCTCCCAAGGATAGTTGTGAAATCAAATGTCCTTTCCACGGGTGGACGAAGTACACTGAGACACAAAGCAGTACTTTACAAATGCACAGCACTCACCGCGAAGAAAAAATATATTACTTTGTAACACACTATGCTCACATAAACTAAACTATTACGAACTCGATCGCCACGGAGACGTTGAGTGGTGATTTTGCAAGACCAGTTATTTGTCGAATTTGAGCCTGATGGCCTAAACCGAGAATTAAAAATATAGCCTGCGTCGATTGTACACCACTTAACCCTCGATACGACGTCACTTATGTGTAGATGCTGGAAGTAGGCATGGTTACTGATATATAAAAACTAGAGAACTAATTAGCGCGGCCATGAGCGTTGGCAGGCATTTTTTTCTTGGGGCGTACAAACCGGTGTACTATGCTCTGGCACTTAGAATCGCTTCTTCTGACTCCTCTATTGCTTTGGAAAGACAAGCTGCAGTGGAAGTATTATAAATATTTCGATATATGAATGCTCGTTTCCGCTTAGTAGTGCAGCAGAACCTCCGTTCAGTAATTCTTTGTGCTATTGACGATGAGCCTACGTCTGTACATTTACACCCTGCGTGGACGCACTACCATACTATGGAACGTTTATATTGGCCGGGAATATGATAGTTTGTTGAAGTGGATGAATCCTTGAATTTGTCCAGGCGGTCTTCGTCTGTGACAAGAGAAATGCTGAACGTATCCGCGAGGAAAACGAAGACCAGTGAACGTGCTGGCTGTCCCTAGCCGCCGCTAGGCTGACGATGACGACGCTGTCAGATTGAAGCTGTTGGCCACTCCTGCACTCACTTTTGCGACCTGATGAATGACCCCTTCAGCCGTACGCGTATTAGACTTATCTGCGCATGACGACGTGCATTATGAAGCAGGCAGGCTTGCTCAATGATTAATTGGAGCTATTTACATCCTGAATAAATTCTCGCTCTGCTGATTTGAATTGCGTGCAGGAGTCTTGAAATACGGTACCAGCTGATTCAGTTGGGGTATCTTTGCACTACAAATATACTGTGCTACCGAAGCGAAAACCACAAAATCACTTTTAGGTTAGCATGGGTGGTCATGTGCAACCTTTCAAATGGCAGTGTAAGAGCACTTTAAATTTTAAAATTGCAATAATATATTACATTCGAAGCTTCTCTTAGCTTCCATATTACGGACTGTAGTATGTTTTGCTGGAGCGCAGACAGGAGGTGGCACACTGAAGCCCTGCCCCCCACCCCAAAATTTTTTCGCCATGGCGGATAGGGCGCGAAAATGAACAATTCAAGACGCACCTCCCGCCCTTGAATGTGACGCAATTTACATGGCACTAACGTTTCGTAGCCAACGCACTGCTTCTTAAGAAGAATACCTAACGCGGACGACTGCCTTGAACGAAATGTATGCATTGTTGCAAATGTTTACTTCATGCAAGAAATTCACGTTTTGACGCATTGGGTGGTTTGTTTACCAATATTCATAACATTTATTGGTAAAAATACACTGAACGTATCAGAGCAGCAGGTGCTGTATGTTTGGGGCAATGTTAGTACATCGACTTCTGCAGCCGATGATCGACTGTCCATGATGGTGATGCCACTTTGAAGCAACGAATGTCCTGCCGTTCATAAAGTGTTTCTTTCCTTTTTGTTTCATATATTGCAATACATTTTTTACATTGCATCTTTACGTGGCATGTCCTCCGCTAGATGCACAACAAATTCCCGCCGTTGAGGCTGTTTGTAGGTGCATGTGTGCGTGTTTCTTTAGTGGCAAAGCATGCACGTTTCTTGCATTTTTACTAACAACCAATTTTTATAGGCCTCTCTGACAAGCATACAAGCCGCGGAGGGGCCTCAATTTTCTTCTCATATCCTGCCATACACGTAAACTAATGTTTTCTGAACGCTGTGCCTTGTTTTTGTGGCAGGATGAGAATGTAGTGCCATCATCACCATCATCATTTCTCAATCACCGCGCCGCGCCTCTCGCGCAACTGGTGCTAGCTCGAGCTGCCGAGGATTAGAACGAGCTCACGCACTTGGCGCGTCGGACGTGGACAGCCACCGCGGCTGCTCTTCAGGCGCGGAATAAAGTGGCGAGATCAGCACGGCCCCGTCGGCCGCCTTCGGACGCCGTCTCACGTCTCTTTTATCTCGCCGCTACATTGGTGACCCGGAGAACACGCCCTTCGCCGAGCGGCCCGCTGCCATGTTCTCGCAACTCTGCCCGCCAGTGCCGCCGTTCCAATCGACCTACCCCAAGGTATGGTTCATGCAGCTCGATGCCGTTCTGGCGTTGAATGGCGTCATGGATCAGCCGCTGATGCACGCCGTTCTTCAAGACGCCCTTCCGGTAGAGTTGCGTCATCTCTCTGGCACTTCAACCTCCAGCCAGCAGCCTTACGATGACCTCTGCTCTGTGGTGCTTGCCAGCTATGGCCTCACCTACCACCCGCTGCCGTTCACCCGCGACTTACAGGTTTCGTCTGCGTCGCAGCGTGCGGTACCCTCCGGCCCGAAAGCCTTCACTGACCGGGATCTAACTTCCCCGACTACGTCTCCTACAACATCTCGTCCGGCCGCTATCAACGCGAGTCCCGCGTACGAATGCCCATCCGACGAGGTTCAGAACATTCGTGCTGCACGCGACCAGTCAGCCACGAAATCCGACGAGCTTCTTCAATACGTTCCTGTAGCCAACGACCGGGTCGCCACGAGGTGCATTTTTTCGAAGTCCTCGGCCGATTGTCCCTCGGGCACTCTCACCACCCGCATGTCTTCTCCGGCCTACACAAACCACGATTTCTCAGACATGTCAGACTCCACGACGGCTTCATCGCCGCATGCCCCGGAGTCTGCCAAGACTACGGATATCCTCACGCTCACTATTCGCCCCTTGGTCGCGGACACTTCAGCGTCGACGATGTCCGAAGGCGCCTCCCCACCCACCTCGACGCTCTCTGCGTCCTGCCAGCAGCGACCATCTTCAGCCCCGCAGTCTCCTGCAGCCGAAGTTAAAGTCATAAGCCGTCAACCACAGCCAAACTTCCGAGAGGCTGCGACTATGACTGACGCAGCTGAGGACGACGTACCTGGCGCGCCTATGGCACTGCAGACTACATATGCCACACATGCTGTAGAGGTTGTCATCGATCGTGCAGACCTGCACACCAACCCTCATGCGCGGAGAACCGATGGTCTTTCAGGTGTGCCACCCGGTCCTCCATCAAAGCTCACGTCTTCTGAGCTTCACAACTATTCCCCAGAGCATTTGGTGCCGGATGCAGTCCGCCACACAGGCTCGTTGGTAACAACAGCGACGACGTGCGGTTCAAATGCATATCTGCCGCCCTTGATAGTATGCCAACGAAATCGTCACGTTCGGCATAGTACAGAGAGGCCCTTTTTCAAGCCTCTTGCTAAACAGTCATGTGTTGCAGCCTTGGCCTTCAAGACGGCGCAAACACCTACGAGGTTTTCCCGACGCAAGGGCCAACCACTTGCCGTGCACATGACTAGCCGCAATGCACGGCGTTTCCGCATCCGTCGACTCGGCCACACGCCCCGGCATGCCGGTCGCAGTGCTACGCGGAGGCCGGTGTTTCATCGACAGAGACGTCCGCACCAGCACGACCGCGACGCTACTCCTTGTCGACAGCATGCTCGGCACCCTGTGCGCTGTCCGAGATCCCGCTGTGGCTGTGAAACTTCAGTGCTCGGTCATCATGGGTGCGTTCCGATCCTTCACACTATTTCGCCCACATTGCCGGCGCGAGCTCTTCAGCGCCTGTCCACAGTTCCAGCTGTGGGCACGTTTGTCAGCCGCGTCTACTCGAAACGGCGGGTGCGCATTCGAATGGTCCCGCCGCGTAATTGTGGGTTGGACGTGTCTATGAACACAGCGACCCGGCACTTCCTTCTTCGTCCCTTGCGCTTCTCCCAGTGTCGCCCGCCAGAGACACACTGCCTACTGATGGCCCATAAACGTTGACAACCTGGACTTGCCAAATGAACACTTTATGGATTGCCGTTCATGTATATAGCATTTGTCGCTCTCTTTCTTTTTTCATATGCCTTCAAATCGCGCAAAGCGCTAGGGGGGGGAGCCCTGTAGTGCCATCATCACCATCATCATTTCTCAATCACCGCGCCGCGCCTCTCGCGCAGCTGGTGCTAGCTCGAGCTGCGCGAGGATTAGAACGAGCTCACGCACCTGGCGCGTCGGACGTGGACAGCCACCCCGGCTGCTCTTCAGGCGCGGAATAAAGTGGCGAGATCAGCACGGCCCCGTCGGCCGCCTTCGACGCCGTCTCACGTCTCTCTTCTCTCGCCGCTACAAGAAAAAGGCAGGGAGCCGACGAAAGCACGAAAGTTGCGTAGTATCTTTCAAAATGACGGCACGCTCAGAACTTTTGCATTGAAGAAAATCGCCCTTCAGCTGTTAATGCAGTGAAGTATTGCTAACATAATATAAGATTTCCTATTTGATGACGTTTTATGTGGATTTTATTGCAACCTATATGCACCAATTCATGCTGCTTGCGGGCACGGAACTTCTGCTGATTACCAGACGGGACCTGCCGTGTAGAGCGCGAAAGCCATTACAAAGTGCATCTGTTATTTTCAATAACATACTTGTTATATTGGTATTTTTTGTGTCAGAAAGGCCATCATTATTCAGTTTTTGGCCTCTTCTTGGCAACGACGAAATGTGTGTTTTCTAAACCTTGGGAAAATGTACAGTTTTATTTGGAATTCTGTCCTACGTGTATTTCCCAATGGCCGCATAGTGGGCGGCCAACGCCACTGCGTGTTCATAGCGTAATTTGAAAAGAAATAATAAAAAGGTTAGGATTTCGCATATATTATGTACAGCCAAGAAACCTCAAATATCAATTCCAAGAATTGCGCAAGCTCACATGTCTATGAAGCAACATTTAGGTGGGACGTCTGCTTGGATTCCTGGCTGGGAGAATTTGAAGACCCGGCTTTCATTAGTCGCTTGCTCTAAGCAAACTGGGTCCATGGTCACCACTTCTTGCGCTAGCGCTGTCCACAAACTAAATCTTATATTTTGGCTAAGAGAGGCCTAATATTCCCAGCAGAGATGTACTCACTTGGAAGAACTTTGCGTCCGTAACTCTTCAAACGCTGGTGATGGAAAGAGAGGCCAGTACTGCAGTTCAGACCACACGTAATAAGGCTAACCGGTCTCGTTGTTCGTCGTCGTGAAAGGCCTGCAGATTGGTCATATTGCCCTTAGGCAACTCCAACAATGTTTTTGCACAAAAGCCAAAGTGAAAACACACGAATGCATAAGAATAATTTGTTGTTATTGTACTATGTAACAGTTATAGCAATAGCCATCACCTTCCGAGTAACATTTACGGGGCCACTTTAGCAGGCAAACTGTCACACAACTAGAAGAAACAAAAGGACCCCGTTTGGGTAAACCTCAGGCGAGTGCCTTTTTGCGTTGTCACTGGATCATTTTTTTGTTTTCTGTGTTGATAACATGTTATTGGCCCCTATATCAAATCATTGTTCTGATTCGCCTAGCCCTCTTGTTTTTGGACGTCAACCCGATGTGCTCAATCAGTTGTTTTAAAATTGACACACTTCATTGGCTAATGTCATCTCTAACGCGACTTCCTTTTTTTAGACGCCAAGCTGGCTATGGCCACTGTCCGCAAAAGTTGATATGGCCCGTTTCGCGAAGGCTGTTTCGTCGGCATGTCCGCGTGAAGTTCCTTTCATGCAACCTGTACAAACACTGTGTGCACCTATTAGGTTAGAGGTTTTACACTATAGACCTGCAATGTCGCTGGTTCCATTTCTAAACATTGTGTACATTATTCGCCAACAGAAAAAAGAACAGTCTGCGCAATGTCACGCACCACAATTCCTGCGTTTGATTATTTTTAAGTGTTTTTTGAATATTAGCCTGTGTGCATGAAATAGCAGTTTGTGCTCATTTTGTGTCTGTGAAGAACCGCAGAAAAGCAGCTCTATGCTGAAATGGTGTCTATCAAGTATGGCAAGACGTTTCGGGGTATTTCATGCAGCTGTATACTGCAATGTTATCCGTTCTTTCTAGGAGCTACCTAAAATCTCTAAAGAGACAAGATTTGAAGGAGTATGCCCAATATACCTGACATTTAAGATAAGCGTGCTATTTGTGGTCGTTAATTTGACGAAACAGAAAGAACAATGAAAGAATGAACCCAAAAACCATCTTTCATCTGTAGTCACCGAATGACTCACTCTAGAAACCTCTCGAAACAGCGACATGCGTCAATAAAATTCCATGGTAGGGCTTACCCAACTATATAAAGCAGTTACATAACGACATCATTTTATACGATGTCTTTATCAGCAAACTTTGGCACAGACATGGGTGCCAGCGTTAGATAATATTAGAACTTGCGTCATTTTGTTGGCGTTAGCTATCATAATGCCAACATCAAAGTGCCTAACGGAAGGAGTAAGTAAACATAGTCTAACAATGAAGACTATTTCAAGAATAATACATGCAAGAGTTAAAAGTATTTGAACTCTAAACTGTTTCTGAAATTAGTATAAGTATTAACCTCTAAACTGTTTCTGAAATTGAAAATTATATCTATTCCCCCAGAAATTGATTCCTAGAGAGTAACCCAGTGATTGTTTACAAAATTTCATCAAATCCTCCGGACAAGGATAAAAAGGGAGAACCGAAAATTGAATGTTTATTTTACGGAGTCAAGTGCCCAGTATAATGACAGTAAAAAAACGATGCTTTATATGCGGCCGATATCGAGATTTTGGCTAGGAAGTACGACATCGTAAAGTATGTCTCGAAATAACTTCGATTTTTTCCAGAACAAGAAAGCACAAGGCCATTCTTCTATTTCTCTGAAACTAATATGCCATACTGTAGGACCGCTGTCACGAAGCCACCACAGTTTTCTAAAAAAAAACGACACTGAAAACATACCGCGATGCTTGATTGATAGGGGTAGAGAACAAAACAGTAAAGGATTTACCTTTACACAGTTATTTTTTTTTTCGATGTACTTTTGCCTCGAAGAACACTACAACAAAAAAAAAAAACATTCAGAGTAAATGATAGCGGCCAGCAAAATCACCAGTTGTCGATAAGCGAATCACTTCAGCGTTTACATGCATTGCTACAGGTTGCTATGTTATATAGCATGCCTCAAAGTCGTTGTTTTTCAGACCAGTGAAGGCCAAAAAAATTCATAGAAGGTACTTGGTATAGGTTTTGGCTACTTTTATGTTACGTCTACTCCAAATATTTATTCTATTTCTTGAAATGTTGCAGAAGCTTAGCTTGAGACCACGGTGCCAAAATATGGTTGCCAATGTGTTGTTCCGACCACCAATATTGAATTCAACATGACAAAAGCAACCAACTAATTAACTGTTACTTCGGAGAAAAATTAGTTCGTGTTGCTTCATACTAAAAAGCCAGACTGTCGCATGAATAGGAGTTTTACATTGCTGCGGAATAGTAGCGCTATGCAGAAGTGGCACTAACTAATTTTATGTTTGGGCACGCGAAAGCGCGCAATGACTGGCAAGTCAGAGCCACATTAGTCGTAGAGAAACAAACGCCGAATTGACTTTTCAATTCTCGGCTAGAATAAATTGAAGAAATTCCTGTCTGCTACACTTGTTTCGCCTCATTGCTGGAATAACTCGTCGCTAAGCACACAGCATACGCCATTCTTACAGCCCAGACTGAGAACACTGCAAACAGTTTCAAGTAGCGCATACGCGTTGTGATCACGCACTATATGCGTGGCAACGAGAAATGCTATCTTCAACGCTGGCAGGTGCTAATGTGGCAACGCGAAGTGAAAGTGGCATTCATTCAGCATTGTGTAATCATATCAAGTCAACAACTACTGTCAATTAACGCTCTTTGAGGGTTCTTGAAGAGGAGAAGACGTGACACTAGACTATAGTAGAATCATAATGTTTCGTAGCTATAGCATATACGCATAATTTGTTTCTCTCCCCACCATCAGTCTCCATCACTCATTCTACATGCGAAGCATTTCTTAGTAAACTTCGGCAACTTGGACCGTATCTATCTATCTATCTATCTATCTATCTATCTATCTATCTATCTATCTATCTATCTATCTATCTATCTATCTATCTATCTATCTATCTATACTTTCGCGTTTTGTGAAAATTTTCAGACTTTTCTGATAAAAAATACAAACTCCGTTCACCAGAAGTGCTTTCTTTTATGAATTATGTACTCTCACACAAACTTTTAGTAGCCCAAGCCAACCTCAATTCACGAAGCTGTCGTTCCTGAATTTATTAAGGTAAAAATGTCATCCCTTGTGCCCATCTTTGTTTAAATTCGGGATTGCTGCTTTACAATATTTACAGCCTTAGATAACTTTATCAGACGCAAATGTTGTTCCTGATACGATTCATGCTTGCGTTTTATCGGTATAGCGCTCACCAGTTTTTGGGATTCAAAATTCTGAATTCTTTTTACGAGGGTGTTTTCTTTGATTGATTATGCACTCCCATGCAAATATTCAGCAGCCTGAATCAACTGAAATTCTCGTAGCTGTCGTTCCGACACCTATTCAGGCACCTGTGTCATTCATTGTTGCTTTCTTTGTTTCAATTCCTAATTGTCGTATTACTTTAATTACAGCCTGAGTTGACCCCAACAAACGCAACTTCTCTTCTAGACACAATTGAGGCAACTTTCCATCTGTTGTGTAAACTTGCCAACTTTTGTGATTCAGTAATACCTAATCTGTTCAACGGAGGTGCTTGCTATTATTCATTATATACTTTCTTGCAAACATTTGGCAGTCTTAATCAACCTAAATTTATGATGCTGTCGTTCTGGAACCTATTCAGATAAATGTTTCATCCTTTGTGGAAACTCAATGTTCTCTGATGATTATAAATCAATAAATACATTGTTTCAGGAACTCTTGATAGTCGTGGAACTTTTTTTACAGCCTGAGGCGATCTCACCTCCTGTCTCTATCGTTCTAGAACAAATAGGGGCAAGTGTTTCAATGCTTACTTAAACTAAGGTCTCATATCAGGCAATTGCTTGAAATATGTGCTACATATACTTTTTGTACCTCTTTTTGATTGTTACGTTATCTTTTTCGCAGCCCGAATCACCTTCAGCCAATGAAGCTGTCATTCCTGGTGAAGTAGAGGCAAGTATTTTGTATTGTGCGTAAATTAAACAATATTTGTAGATCACTTTTTCCACTAGAGATGCTCCTTTGATTTTATTCTGTGAAATCGTGCAATCTTGAAAAGCCGCGTCAGCTTCAAGTGCCGTAATTATCGTTCCTTATCCCATTCGTGCACAGTCTTGTTGCCTTAGGTGAACTACGGAGGCTCTGATGATCAATAAAGTCTCTGAACAGATTAGTTTATGAGCTACACTTTATGAATTCTTGATTCTCATGCTCTCCTTTTTTTTCCTGCCTAAACCAATCACCAATAACAAAACTGTCCTTCCTTTTCCAACTACGGTGGGTGTTTGATCTCTTGTGCAAGCTAGGTCACCGGAGGAGTATATAAAAACAAATAAGTAAGTGACCATGGACGGCTGAAATCATTAGCAGGTTTCATAAAAGTAATCATTTTGTGTATGATAGATGAAATAACTGAATCAGTCATATTTATAACAATACAGCAGGCCTTTGTACAGGCCCATACTGGAAGCGGTTAGAAAAAGTATACATGAGCATGGACATAGCAAATAGAAAACGAAAGCAGAACACAGATGTCCTGAGTAGATAATGCTTCATAATAGAACATCTGAAAATTAAGGCGATAACAACCTATACGACCTCTTGGTATATCTGTATCGTCTATTGGTGAGCCTGCTTCTTTACATTTGCTTACGATTGAAAATTTCATACATAGAGATAAAAAAAGCAGAGCAAATGCACTCGATAGTAAAAAAATATAGCAATCTGTTCGCAACCCTGCAGCCATGAAGTGATTCATCAAATTGAGACGTTGTGCTAGCCTAGTGAGTAAGGCACTCAGCTGCTGACCCACACGTCGATGGGTGGAGTCCCGACCATGGCGGCGGCATTTACGATGGAGACAAAAATGCAAGGGGCATGTGCACCTATATTTTGCACATATAATAAACAATCGCAGCTGGTACAAATTGCCAGAGCCCTCCACTACAGCGTCTCTCACATTCATACGGAAATTTCAAGACATTATTCTCCAACATTTATTAGGGACATCAAAATAGGTTTTTGTATTCAATGACTGCGGTTGAGAGCTACTTATACCAAGCGCAGAAGAGTCAGACTTGGTGGTCTTCCTCTCCATCATTGTCTCCTCACTCTCACTTGGTCGTTCCGCTTTCTTGCTATACTACAAGAAAAAGAATGTCAGCCAACTAAAAATCTTGCTTTAATTATCTCTGACAGGGTGTTTCAGAGTCTTGGCACACTGTCATGAATGAATAAAGTAATCTTAAGAAGCGATGAAAGAGTCGCAAAACTTGAAACTGCTCCGCCAAGAACTTACACGCTTGAGCAAACAGGAACAGATATTTTTGGAGCCAACTATCAGCATAAAATACTGGAATGTTTATGGGACTTAGATAGCAAACAAACATTGTGAGACACATATATCACTATAAATAGCGCAGCTTGCAACAATTGTGGCAAGATTGTGCCACAACAAAGAGCTGGGTGCCTAGCTTGTCCTCGCTTTGCCATGCATTTACCCTCTCACGTCTCTTTTCAACCCCATGTTGTACTATATGCAATACAAGGTTACCAATCCTCGCTTCAATCCTATATGCAATCCTTGCTTTTTCGTGTAGCAGATCTCTCCCGCATTAGGCAAATCTCATTACTAACTACATTGGCCCACGAAACAATAAGAGAAAACCGCGGCTTACAACGACTAGGGACCACACGTTTCAGGTTCCCTTGTTAACCCTCTGTACTGACTGCTTGGTAGGCCCTCAGTGCATGCTAGTCCATGATGATGATGATATTTTTATTAACTAAGTATGGCATACCTGGAGCTTAACGGCCGTCCAATGAAATGTACTTCAAAATAGGTCATTTATCGAATTAGATATATCATTTGCACCCCTAACATAGCATGTTGTAAATGATCATAATTTCATTACACATTTTACAACTC
>NW_023612827.1:0-42071 GCF_013339725.1 Rhipicephalus microplus | reverse complement strand
TAACGTCAACCGCAGCAAGAGCTCGTCCCAGAACAAGCTATCTTTCCACTGAGCATCGTCGTTGCCTTTCTCCTTCCTTTTTATTCTCCCCTGTCCCTCTCACCAGACTGGTGACCTTCTCAAGAATAGGAGGGCTGAGGGCATCTTGGTGGATGAAAGTATTCAGCAAGCCCATAGCAGGTATCTTGCAGGTACTCATTAGTGCATACACTATTCGGTGTTTTATCACAATAACCGTGCGCCATGAAACATAGCAACGCGTAAAAGCATGTGAAAGCAACTTGTGCAAGCTCGAGTAAAAAAACATAACACCTTCTTGATGGGTAGTTTCATTAAGAAAAGTGCGGTCCATGACACTTTAAACGAGGCAAGGTGCTGTAAGGTGGTGAAGATCGTTTGCAGATAAAGTAGAAAAATGGAAGTTCGACTACTGCAGTCATCACCGATACAGAAGCCTACGGTCTATCTAAGTTTACATTCATATTAAGAGGGCCCTCGTGTCCTTTTTTTCTGTATAAGGGCAACTTCCGTCCACATTTGTATTAGCACTGCGTGCTGTATCAACATTCACTTTTGACAGAGCATTGGAGTCTGTTTAGGGAACTGAGTGCTGTCCTCAAAGAAGCTACTCGACTTTCGATTATTGGACACTTTGCACAAATAGGAGAGCGCTTCCTTGCGTATGCTTCGAAAAAACCGCTCGAAGTTGGCTTTCTCACAGCAATGTTTTCCAACCAGAATCTTCTCAGACTTCTTTTCTAGCTGCAAGCACGTTCGCCACACCACATTCCAGGGAAAGTACGGAAAAGCGAAAATACTTTTCACAGCACATTGCAGGGATTCGACGCCTCATTTTATGTTCCCGCCGAACAACAAAAGATCGGCAGAAAGGAAATGAAAGAAAGACATGGGGTAATCATCAATGAAAAAAAAAATAGAATGCCAGCTAGTCTGTGGCCGAGGCTATCCGGTTGAAGACAAACTTGCTCATGCATGCACAATGACTGTTTTGCAAGCTGTCGATTTGTATTGCAGTCAAATCTTTGTCAGTAGGGTGAAAGATTTGATTGACTGATATGTGGAGTTTAACGCCCCAAAACCACCATATGATAATGAGAGACGCTGTAGTGGAGGGCTCCTGAAATGTCGACCACCTGGGGTTCTTTAACGTGCACCCGAATCCGAGTACACGGGCCTACAGCATTTTCGAATCCATCAAAAATACAGTTGCCGCAGCCGGGATCCGATTCCGCGACCTGCGGGTCAGCAGCTGAGTACCTTAGCCACTAGACCACCGCGGCGGGGGAGAGTGAGGGATTTTCGAGCTGCTACTCTTGACACGTTTTCTTTCACCCTTCTCCATTTATTAATGGGAGTTGAGCAACAAACATCGTCCGAAGTTTCTGGCAACGACCTGATATGCATACCACTGTACGTCGCACTCCTGGTCTTCGGGGGTCTCGCTCAGCAGTGTGACTCGCCATCATTCAGCAAAGCACCCTGCTTCAGAGGGCCCTGCTGTTGTCGTCCTCCTTGCCCTTGGGCTCTCTTTATCACTTCGTTTATAGTTTCATCAGTTGTACGTTCATGTTTATACTCTCATGGTTTGTACGTTGGTTCGCGTTTCATGGTTGGTTCATGGTTGTATACTTTCATGGTCTTCGTTGTGCATGGGCCCGGAGGGCAATATCGGCGCATTTGTGCTCGTACCAGGGCAACCAGGAGATGGCTGCAGCCAGGCGGGGCATAAGGGTTGGTGAAAGTGCTCATCTGCAGCGACGTCTTGTAGACCGCTTTCAACCTGTCCACCCGTGCGTGGGGTTGCGGATATTTCTTTCGATCCTCCCTGTCGTGCCCGACCACATCTCGGTACGTGGCTGGAAACCCTCCAGCGTAGTGGTCGGAGTACGTTTGGTTTCTAGCTTCATCGGTTACGACTTCAGATGTCGTAAAATTTCATTCGCATCTTGCGACCTCATGTTGCTCTTCCAGCGACCTAAAGTAAGCTGTACGTCCTATTGACTCTATTCGATCAGCACAACCACACAAACTCGATCCCACCTTAACAATAGATTTCTTGTGCCCTTTAGGAACGTAATTGCTTGCCGCATCGTAATGGTAGAGGGTGCTGGATATGACCAGTGCGGCAGTTACGAAACCATAGAACGTATCCTGCCATTGCCTTCAGTACAGCTACCAGGGACAATTCCTCTCAAGAGTGTGTGCGCGCCTCGACGACCAACCGCTTTCTGAGCAATCAATTTTGGAATGCCGAAACGACCGTGCTTCACGCCAGAAAGTGACGAAAACGCCGATGAAGTTTCCAAGAGCAACCCGCCTTGTTAAACGATTACGTCACTCCTATGACGTAATGGTTTCTTATCTACCTCTCTCTCTTATCTACTTATCTAACTCCCCCTCATTCTTCTCTTGCGTTTCTGTCTCTCCTTGGAGACGCCTGGCGGATTTCGTGACTGACGATTCTCTCGTCCACGATGTCAACTCTTGGATGACCGCTCGCCGATCGTGGCCCCATCCACGTACTTCTCTAACCTTCTCTCAATCTTTTACTTTTCTCTCTATCTCTTTTTGATTCCCTTTTATCCTCTGCCTTTTGAGCTACGGCTGAGGTGTCACACTCTGATGCAGGCAGTTGCAGGGATCACTTTTCTTTTAAATTTTTAAATTTATAATTACTTACTATCTTCTTACGCCTTTTCAGAGCAGGTTAGCGAACTTGATATTTATTTCCCCGTTAACTTGCGTGCCTTTCCGCATTACAACACACTCACTCTCTTCCTTGTCAGATGCCCACGCGAGCTGGTCAGATACCGGGTCGTACAAGAAAGGCACAATTGCTTATACTCTTGCGCGTTAAGCGGAAATGGGTGAATGGATTCAGTATAATCTCGAGATGCCAACATCCTTGCATTGTATCTGCGTCGATACCGTACGACATTTTCTCGAATCGAAGATGTTGCCTCTGGAACAGACTATCAGATTTAAAGAATACTCACTCATAGTTACATTTCAGTAAACGTAGCTAATTAGCATAACAGTGCTGCTGCTCTAACCGTAGCAATTTATCGACACCACGCAATAACCTTGGGTAGCTACTGTTTCAAAAATCACACCAAGAGCACGATCATGTTCATATTCCTGTGATTCAACAAACGCGTGACTCAGGATGCTATAAACCAATGTACGAAACGAGGCGTGTGTATCTTTCCAACAGTTTACGTTATAAATCAAACTTGCCCGTTACGCTGGCGCACTTGACGATCACGCGCGTGATCCACAGTTATACGGCCGCACTCTTTTACAGTCCCATTTATATGCGACTCGCGAAGAAGGAAACGATGACGTGCCCTCTGCGTAGAGGCCCGTCGTAATTTCGGCTCCGTGAATGTGTACTGTTCGCTTTGATGAGTTCGCAGCCGGTTCAATGCTTTCAGTGAGAAGACGGCGGAAGAGGCAGTCTTCAGCGGGCCGAGACGACTGATAAGGAAGAACCGCTCCTGCGACGGTCATCATCTACCGCCTGCTCGTTGGTTCCCCTTGCGGCCAAATAAAAAAAATGACAAAGAAAAAGTAGAGAAGTACCTGCTCACCGGCTCAGACCTGTTTCCCTGGAGGTGATTAGGAGTGAAAACTGCCGCCTTTACGTCTGCTGGTGCATCCTACGGCTTCATTAGGGTGGTATTCATTTTACATGCGCGTTGCTCCCTTCTTTTTATCATGGTCTGGAGGCAAGAGCCAACATAATGGAAGAGTGGTTTTGCCTTTACTGTCTTCAAACGGAAGCGTAAGATGGTCCCGGGAGCAACTGGAAACCTTCAGTAGGTCGGCGACAAATGCAACCACATGTGATGGGCGATTTTGGCTAAGCGCGCTATTCTTCGTGCTGTTCGCTTTGTTATGTCGTGCTGTACATGTTTGTTTACCTTGATTTTTGTCCCTCAAAAATGCCGAAAACGGCCTTTCCGGACTTTCAGCATTGACAGGTTGCACGTGACGTCACGAAAACAGCCTTCCACTGTTCCAGAATCTCAACACGGTTACACGAATAACACGCTAATGAATTCAATATATATCATTACGCACCCAGCACTTGACGGTACCAGGCTTTTCGACGGAGGGCCAATTGTGACCGTGCGAGACACGCGTGCCGTGTTATGAAGTTTCTTGCACATGCGACAGCTTTCCAGTACCCCTTTTAAGTACATTCATCCGCAGCCACCAAATCCATGGGCCATCTTTTGCGACTCGAGGCCAGTCTTACAGACACTACGGTTCGCTTTACGGCATCGATTACACGAACAACTAGTATATCATATAAGACACCATTACCACCAAGTGCTCGAGGAAGGACACAGTATTGTATTTCAATGGCTGCCGAGTCGTTGCGGAACGGTTGGCAATGACCGCGCGGATGAAGCTGCTCAATGGGCTCATCATTATGACCAGTGGACGTCCGTACACTATTCTTGAGAACGGACGCTGCGCAGCGACTACAATCAATTGCTCGTCGTATCCCGCTCCTTCAATGGAACACGCAATGTGTCTCCGACGTGCGCCTGTATTCGACTGACCCAAATTTGCAACTTCGTTTGCCACCCAGGCTCTTACGATGCGCTGAAACTTTGCTGTGTCACATGTGGTTGGGCACGGCATTCACGAATGCATTATTTGCCTCCCTTTAAATGACCACAGTGCGACATGCAACATTTGCACTTGCGAAGAGACGCTTGAGCACATTCTATGTCACTGCCCATCATACTAATCCGAACGACGTGCCGTGGAAGCCAAGCTCTGTCACCTGGATTCGCGACCACTTGGAGAAAAGAAGATCCTGGGACCTTGGCCTACGGTGCGAAAAGCCCCGAAATCTCTATTGCTCTTCTCGAAGACTACCTGACTGCAAAAGCACTTGTGAAAGAACAGCGTGAGACTGTGCTGTGTAATCTCAAGCTGATTATTTATTCATATTTTTCTTGCTCTTCTTTTCTTTATATATGTTTCCTTTCTATTATTTCCTCTTTCCCCCTTCCCAAGTGTAGGGTAGCCAACCGAGCCAAGCTTGGTTAACCTGCCTACCTTTACTCTCTATTTATCTCTCTCTCTTTAAGTACACTAACATGGCGTCACAGTGACGTAAATACCGTGTCCATAGATTTGAGAAAATTGAACGTGTTGTATGTTTGTGGCTATGTTAGAACATCAGATCTAATTTACATGGCACACTGCTATTCGCGTGAATACGTTAACGTCGAATTCAACTCATGGTCAAACCGCGTCTTTAACTTAGGCGATGCGCATTCGCCTTACGTTGTGCTCGTCGCCCGAACGCGATGCAATACTACGTCATATATTCACGATGACAGGAATGGCAAATAACTTGTTAAGTTGATTTAACACTTTAAGTTGCTAAGTGCCTGCAACGTTTTACATGTGGGTTCGATCCATGGCCTCGCGGTGACTCATGCTAACTGCTATGATCCTAGTGTGCAGTTGAACTATTTGTGAACGCCAAACAGCTACTTCCGCAATCTTCGAAGGTTGCTGAAATTAGCTACAAGCGCAGAAGTATACAGTTCCTCATTGTACCTTTCACATGAAAAGTGTTGTTATCTACTATTACGCTTTACGAAGCACCTATCTGCAGTGCTGGTTATTATTTTGATCTAGTGCACCAGATAGAGCGTTGTATTAAACAATCCAGGATATTGTATCACGTTGCGGTCGATCACTCACCAGTGCGCGGCCCCTGACGGCGACTTGCGAGGACACTTTCTGAAAGACGAAACGCAGGTTCGCCAAAAGGGTCAGCTGAACATCGAGTGCCAGTAGTGGCCTAAATGAGAGAACACTCGGTACACCAGCGCGAAAAGTATGGGATAAAAAAAAAAGAAAGCAAGGTTTGCTGCTCAGGAGAAGCAAAAACGAAACTGACAATGTGCTCTTCCGAAAAAGCCCAGGTCATAACCATATCTGCAATTGCATGAAAGATGAGGAGTGAAATTCAAATGGTGTTATGCTCAGCTGTGTATCCATTCAGCTGCCTGGCTCTGCAAGAATGACATCGTATTTTAACAACGTGGATACCACGTGCTTGAATGGGGAGCAGAGCACGGCTTTAGATGCCTAACAAATCACCGAGAAAAATTTTAGGTGAACAGTTTTTTAAATATTCGTGCTGTCAAACTATTTTCAGTTCGAATTTAAATATTTAGCCACAGAAATATAAATTTACTCAGAAGTAAGACACAGTTTGCTCTTTTTACATTATCAAAAAGACTCAGATTAAGGCCCCTTCGAAATCCGAAATCAGGTTGAACGCAACGCTGTTAATGGTTCACAACGAAGACATAGCGGCAACGACAAAAAAACGTTGGCATGACAGCCAGCAAGGCACGAGACAGTGGTAATGTTATGAATATATGAAACGTCGTTTATTTACAAACTGCACCATAACTTTTTCGTACGTCATTCACAGGATAGCGATTCGCAATGGGAATCTACGTCAGAACTTACAGTGAACAAAAAATTGTGCAACACGGAACGGTACCATGCGTATAAATAAAGATGACATAGTTATGAACTGAAATAAAGCACAGAACGTGGTTTTACGCGTTCAAGCATTGTCCTGGCGTTGTGAAATGCACAGAGATGGGAAACTGCGGCTCTGCTTGTGACATACTGCGAAACTTTGCGATAATAGTCGTAGTTACATTCCTGATAAGTGTGCTTCCTTGAGTAGAAAGAAAAAAGTTTTCAGTAGGCGTTGCCACAGCATCACCTAAACACAAGTCAGTTGAACGTTTTCGTACGGGAGTTCGCAATAGAATCTTGTAAGAGGGGCGTTTTCCACATGTGCACTGCAGAGCATCATTGAACTTCAGACTGATACGGAATCGGCGCTGTTTATGGTGGTATCGTGTACAGAAACAATTAACATTTCGTTCCCCGACATTCCACTGTATTAGTTTATTCGTACATGATTGTAAAATATTCAAACGATTGTTATCAACTGGCTCAGACGTGACTTCTACAGCTCCCGCGGAAATACGGCTAAGTGCCTGATGCCGAGTTCTACAGCACCATTTTCGCACCACCGGCACCCTGTCCGCCTCGATAGAACAGCGTTTAAGGCGTAAGCAGCGTTTAAGGCTGCTTACGCGAAGTCGAGCCCGGCCGTCGAATTTTGACGCGTTCGAAAAGCTAGAAGTCCGGGTACTGTGCAATGTCAGTGCACGCAACTTGAACACCAGATGGTCAACACTTTTGGAGCAGTCCACTACACTGTCCATGATAATCATATCGTGGTTTCGGGACGTATAATCCCAGATATTAATATGATCACCCCCTCCTCCCCTCCTATAGTTGCTGTAGAACTAACAGCCCTGAATGCATACGCCATGACAGAAACGACTGTGTTTCCGCTTGATAGATACATGGACGGTTCATTTACGGACTGCTGCGCATTTGCACGACGTCCCGACCACAGTGCTCTCCTACCATAACGGTAGCAACGAATACGTATCGACATTCCGTTTCACGAACGCGTACAAGGTCAAAACCAAACTAGCACGCCCGTGTCACATGCTTAGCCAGGTCATCTTTTCGGAAAGGGCTGAGCGAGAAGGGACGCAAAGGTGGGGTACGCGTTGCAGCTGGAGGAGCATCAGCATTCTCAGAACACGGTCGCCTACCCGACGCCGCGTGCGTAGTTATGACAGCTGAATTGGTTAGGAGGGTGGATAATATATACGTACACTGCTTGTCTTCCTTATTTTGCGTGGTTATATACTTCGCTGGCACCCTTATTTGATATCCGTAGCCATTCATGCATGATGCTGGCTCGTTCGCAAGGCCAGGGACGATTGAGAGTAAACAGAGGATACGATTGAAACTTTCGCCTTCTGTGTGCGTGACAAAATATTTACCTTTTGACGCCTGTTCGCTCAACACTGAACAGCTGAGTCACGTGATCAGGCACGCCAAGAGCAGCGATCGCGTATTTGCAAATTGACGCATAGTTTCCAAAGCTCGTGCTGGTTGTCATTTTACTAGCGCATTCAGCGACAGAATTAGGAAAACCAGTAATGGCAGTGATTGCGGGGGCTTTCAAATCAATAAATTTGTAGGGATTTAAACACGCTACGATTTAGAAACGAACCGCCGAAAATAACCGATTGCTTAGATGGGGATAGGCAGGATCGAATGAATTACGCACGGCTCTGTTTAGAAAGGTCAAAGGAACAGAATTTAGCCACGGAAATTACACGCACCACTCTCCTACGAAAAAAAAAAATTCGGATGTACTGGCGAGCAAACAAAGTTTTCCTACGTAAATATAACGCAGCACTTTCCTTTAGAAAAATGCATTAACGCGACTTCCTGATCACCCAATATATTCGGACTGAATGACAACATTCCCCTCGCTTACAAATCTGCTTCGTACAAAGCCGCAAGCAAAAGAAATAGACCCTTTCAAGGAATGCGAAAATACCAACCTCTATGGTTTTCAAGCTAGAAGCGCCAGAATACACGTGCAAACGACGGTGCCGGCTACCAGACTTTCACGTTTTGAAAGCCAACGTGCGCGAATTTTGCGTACAGTGCAGCCTACTTCTTGGTCATTCAAGTGCAACCCAAAACGAGGGTAGACCAACGCAAGACATAAGTAATCAGACGGTGTCGACATTTTTCGGCGTAAATGGTCTGTCGTCTCGAACGATGCCTGTCACGATTGCCAAAACTAGCATCTACGAGAGCAGCTGGACCAGACATCGCAGGACAACCACCCGCTTGCCGCAGAAAACCGCCTCGTTAAAAGCAATTTGTTTTCTGTCACTCACCGAAGAGCCGGTGATCCAGGACCCTGAGCGACAGCGCGGTCCACGTGTGCAGTGAGGCGACGGCGAGCAGCGTCGCGAGCCCGCTTCTCATGGCGACGGCGGCTGGCGAGTCTCTCCTCGCGAAGCACCGGCGGCAGGAACGCGCGCGAGCCTGGCCAGGTCGCGGCACGCCGCTCTCTTCCTCCCCTCATTGGTGGGCCGCCCTCCCTGCTGCTCGCCTGGTGCTGCCGCTGCCTACCTGGACTATGGCTGCACTGCTCGGGGAGAGAAGGACGCAGCCATGACTTTCGCTTTGTCGGTGCGTACACCCTTCCCCCCCTCACCCATTCCTACAATGCCCATGACGACGACGCTTTTAAGCGGACGCCACTAAAAGGCGTGAACTCCCCCAACGTGCCTTGCGCGGTACCCCTTTGCTTTGGTCAACTTGACGACTGACCGTCGGACGGCTGTCACTCTAATACCAGGAACCAGTCAGTGCACGTGGTTCCGCTCACAAAACGACTTCGTAATTTCAAGGTTTCTAGAACTACAATGTTTATGAAGCCATCCCTCGGGTACATGTCATGTTACTTCGTATTAAAAATTATATGGTATTGCGTGGTTTATTCTGTCTGCGTTCGGTCGCTACGCAATCAGTGAACGATGGCTGGCATGTTTCAGTTGTTTTTCAATGAAGTGATGCGGTTCTGGCTGTGATTCTGCTGCCTTGCATGTGACCCGTATCCGCCATGTGTGAATCAATGGTTGCAGTGCCCGGTTGCTGACGCAATGGTCGCGGATTTGATCCCGACCGCGGCGGTCTTATATCGGTTGCGGCGGAGTGGTAGAGGCCCGTGCACGATAAACAACGCCACTACAGCGTCATTCATAATGATATCTACTTAATAAATAATGACGTAACACCCGATATCTTAAAGTAATGTTGTATCCAATTGTATAGAATACGAAAAATGTGATTACGCTCACCTTCGTCACTCGGAAAAAGGTGTCCGTACTAAGACAGAGCCCGCACAAACAAGTGCACGTGCAACCACCTGGACACCTTCAAAGCACGCTAAAATTATTTATTAGAAAATATTAGCGTGTTCGGTGTTCCGACCTATGCAGAAATCCTTGCGGAATACTGGGTCACCGGCTGATGGTAGAGCATCTTATGTCACTTCGTGCAACGACAATTAAAGGTGCATTTCTATGTTTTCGCTGAGTGACCGTCTCAAAATGTTTAAAGAGGCAAAGCATTCGACCGACAATTTACACTGGCAGAGAAGGAGAATCCATTAAATTTTCTGCAACTGCAAATATTTGCTCGCCTGGTTCATCTTAGCCCCGCCAGGTGGTCCCACCTATCGGGTCTCAAGTTTTTGGCTACGGTAACACGGTATGGTTAAGTAAAGAAGTGTGCGAACATCTCTGAAATCACCTTCTCACGATCGCGTGACGATGAGAAATCTTTTGCAAAATGGGTGCAACGTTGGCACTTCAGCAGCACGGCAAAGAAGTCCGCAATTGAAGATCTCTTCGGTTGCCTTGTGAAGCGGGGCTGTGGGTCATCGCTCACTACGCGTCATTATTATATCTTCTGGCATCACTAAAGCTTTCGTTACACTTCCTGCGTAGTGACTTCGATGTCAGTCCCGCATTCGGTGTGTCTCGATCGCGGGAATGAACATTTCGGCACAGTTTGGAAGTGAGTTAAACTACACTGTAAACGTTTCGCAGTGTCCAACAATTCATGCTGAGTGATTTTGTATACAGAGGAAGCCTACGGCAGGTTTTTGAAAGCCTCAAGCTTTGGTGGCACTCCCCCTTTAACACTTGCGCGTTTAAATTAGCATGACTGCCCTTGCCTCCCTAGGGAGATTTGATTTGTGAATCACCTGTGGCGCTTACCATAACCCACGATATCCGGGTATGTGCCTCGAATATCATGGACCCCCATCTTGTTTGCATTGCAAAAAAAGTTCAAGTTCACATGACCGTAGAAAGGGTTTAAGGACGTAGAAGATCGAATTTTCATGTTATTCACATTATGACCAACCATTTATATATGTCACAAGTCGTGAGCACGTAGGAATATACACGTGTATACCTCATGTCTACGGCCCCGCTGCAGTGGTCTACTGGCTAAGGTACTTGGCTGCTTACCCACAAGTCACGGGATCAAATCCCGGCTGCGGCGGCTGCATATCCGATGGAGGCGGAAATGTTGTAGGCCCGTGTGCTCAGATTTGGGTGCACGTTAAAGAACCCCAGGTGGTCGAAATTTCCGGAGCCCTCCACTACGGCGTCTCTCATAATCATATGGTGGTATTGGGACCGTAAACCCCACAAGTCAATCACCTCATGTCTACTGCAAGTTCAGCTGTGCAGTGCCCACAACACCACGATTCTCCTTTTATCAAATCATCGAAGGGCCAAAAAACGCGGGCGTAAGGCAATCAACACGTGAACCTACACAGCCGCTCACTTTGCTGATGCTTTTGATGCTGCGATGATGATCTAATATGTCTGAGCGCTTTGTAAAGGGTGCGACATGCAAAACGCCCACTCTTTGCGCAGTTCGTCTGTTTCGACGCCCATGGTGCGATTTCACGCTTCCGCCGCGCAATATTACATACGTTAAAGAGACCCATCTCACGGCATTACATTCATTAGCGTTTTTTTTTCAATACTCTTTCTAGCAACAGTGTACACTGTCCATGACATGCACCACTTTGTGTCCCTCTTAAAAGACATTGCTAATTGAAACTTTTATTGTGCAACGCCTTATGTACGCTTGCAGATGCGCACTTGAGTATTTTGTTCGCTATTGCGTCGCGTCAAATGAAACCCAAAAAACGCAAGCCTTAGCAATGGTATAGTGCCTTGACTTAACATGCTTTCCCAATAAACACCTTTACAATAAGAATGGTCAGCGTAATTAATCGAGGCCATCTGGTCTTCGGGAACAAGTTGTTCGACCTCGCGTTTGTATTTGTCGGCATTAATTTTCGTGTAACTTTTCCTTTTTTTTCACAAGTATTATTTGTTGACTACCACACACAGGGTGTCTCACGTAACTTTAGCCAGCGTTTAAAATATGCCGGAGCACGTAATTACGACGCGACCAAATACATGTTACTCACCGTTGCCTGCAGTTAGACTGTTTTTTTGTGTTGTCAGATATTGCTTAATTAGATTTGTTCAACTAACTAACTTTTCAAGAAACGAGGATAGATAAAAATTTCAAAGGGGAAAGTTGTAGATCGGTTTGCAAAATGCCTGATTAGACAGTTTTGAACTTTATATCTGTTAGGTATTAGTGTTTTTCTGCTAAGTGCGAATGCCCGCAAAATGCAAAAAAAAAAATACCACGTGACAAACCCGCACGCGCGTCAGTTCGCACGATGGTTGTAGTTGCTCTCTAACGTTTCGCGTACAAACGACACGCTTTTCCCTCGCACTGGTTCATGAAAGCGATAAGCAGTCGCAGCGGTTATCGTTTTTGTGGCCGATAGCAAAACATGTTCATCGTAAAGCCACCACCATTTTTACGGCCCTGCCGAGACAGCACAAATGCTAGGGTCGTTCGTACGCGGAACGTTAGGGAGCACTAGAATCATTGCGCGCACTGGCGCACGAGCGGGTTTGTCACGTGGTATTTTTTGTGATTCGCGGGCATTTGTAATTAGCAGAAAAACACTAATACCTAACAGATATAAAGTTCAAAACTGTCTAATCAGACGTTTTGCGAACTGACTAACAACTTTCTCGTTGAAATTTTTATCTATCTTCATTTCTTGAAAAGTTAGGTAATTAAACGAATACAATTAAACAATACTTCAGAACACAAAAAATGGTCTGACTAACCCCAGGCAACGGTGAGCAACATGCATTTGGTCGCGTCGTGATTGCGTGTCCCGGCATATTTTCAAACTCTGGCTAAAGGTACGTGGGACACCATGTATATCTTCTCTACATTTCTTGTTCGTGCGTTTTCGCAATATGTGGCAAGACGTACTCGAATTTCCTCGTGCTTTTGTTTGTTTTTTTACCGTCTATTTTCTGTCCTCTTTTATTCCCTTCACCCCCTTCCCCAGCACAGGGTAGCCAGCCGGTCTGAGGACTGCTAACCTCCCTGTCCTTCCTTCATCCTCCTCCTCCTACTCCTCAAGGTAACATCCCTTAACTTAACAAATCCACTTGACAACCGTATAATGCTCCGATTTCATTTGTATCAAGCATAACTCCTGACTTAAACAAAAATTATCAATTACGTACCAGTCATATGTCTGAACGCACATTTTGAGGTTATTCGAAAAATCGAAAATAAGTGCTTGACCGAAAGAGTTTGGATAAGAAATAAGAGGGTCACTCGTTGTCGCGCCCCTGAAAAACAAAGAAACAAAAGTTGAACGCCGTTACACCGACACTTGCGACTAGCAAGTGCAGGAGAAAGGCGACCCTTCAACAAACTGGCGCCGTGAAGCATGGGTGTACTTTTCGTCCGGCTCTTCTCCTCCGCGGCACAGCGAAAACGGAGACGATGGTAACTTTCTTTTAAGACTCACGATCGGGATCTTGGGACTTTCGTTTGAAGTAAAAGCGTTTATCGAAACACAGCGCACGAAGAAAGGGCATGCGAAGAAAACACGCGACCCCGAACAAACGCGCTCGGCAACCGAAAACCCCCGTTGCAAGGCGACCATGATAAAGAGAGGGAGAGAGATAGAGAACAAATAAACAAATGCAGTGGGCGATACGCTCGTTGCGTCCAGTGTACACCACTTGGCGTCAGAGGCAGACAAGATCGGCCCTTCGCCTGGCCCTTTTTTTGTATATTGCACGTGCTTCTTTTCTGCCTACGCAACTTCTGTTCGGAAGCCCTTCCGACTAGACACCGGCAAACCTGCTTACGGAAGAGACGCATCAGGCAAACTCCTGGCCGGAGGTCGCCTCTTAGTATGCTGCCATCCCTTCACTCCACCTTGCGGCAAAGTGTCATGCTCGAGAGCCGGCTTCGCCTTCATCTCGAGTAAAGAGCGCTGAGGGAGAAAGGGGCGGAGAGATTGGCTTAGCTTTTTGTTATTTACACATCCCGCAGTCACATGATTCAACGCACTAGGAAGCTGGTGTACGCCTTGTCACCTATTGCAAAAACGCATGAACAAGAAATAGCGTAGGGAAGTGAACAAATGATACAGGTGGTAAAACATGAGAAGTTACAAGAAAAATAATGTCTGTAAATACAAACGTGAGGTGGAACAGCTTGTTCACGAGAACTAGATGGGCTAGATGGACCATGCTGAGCATTATTATTGTACAGCTGTTTATGTACTAGTTTCAAGCTTGTTCTCTCCGCAATAAAGATGCGCAACGCCTTCCTGCCCCTTCGGGAAGGGGGAAACGAAAGGAATGGTATATAAGAGGAAAGGGAAAAAAACACAAGTAGCACATACGCGCACACAAATACAGGAAAATGTCCACGGAAAAATGTCGATAAGCGTGAGGCCAAGCAGGTTTTGTTAATGAAAGTTAGAAAGGCTCGATGAAGCATGCTGAGTAGCACGTCTTTCCAGATACAGGCAATCATCAAGCCTCGAAGTGAACTGGCCCATGTTTTTTTGATGAACAGCTCACACTGTATTTTAACTGCAACTAAAACTTAAGGGCTCAGAAGGCACATATTCTCCTGCCCGAAGAGGTGCAATCATTATGCCCCTCTATATGTGAAATTTGTGGGCTTGCTCCGTCCATATTTGATCTGTGTCTTTCTTCGTCCAAATAATACAATAATATTAAGAATGATAATGAACACGTCAAAATTCTTTCTGAGTGTATTCCTATCGCTGCTGCCTGCTGCAACTGTTTCCATGTATTGGTTTTGATTGTAATGAATCCTTTAACAAAAAGAAGAAAAGACGTCAGACCAACCACCTACGAAAACACGCTCGTGACGTAGCGTGCCATTTTAGTGCCTGACAGATGACGCTGTGGCTATGCGTAGCCCACACCTTTGAAAACGGATCTTTTTAAACAGTCTCGTCGCTTTCGAAGTTAGCGCCAAGTTTGTTTGTTTTTTCTATGAACGAAACTGCATGCACAAGCTGGATTTTGTTCCGTTTTGTGATTCAGTGCAGGCATTTTTTATCATTGCAAGTTTGAGTGTTTGCAATTATTTTATATGTTCTCACGACCCTCTACGTCATCGGAATATTTTGCCAGAATGTCCCTTTGGGGCTGCTGCAAATCGCGTCTTACACTTACCTTATTATCTCCTTTACTGAAGCAACGCTGTGCAAAATACTGACTTTCTCGACGTTATCAAGAACTGCCCATTCACTCAGACATGAATTGTTACGTGCCTTTGTTTCCATTATAACAGAAATATACACTAAGTGAAAGCGAGTAGAAGATAATAAAGTGAGTAACAAACTCTCATAGTTGGTTTAAATTCATACGTGCGGAACTCAATCATGCATCTGTGAATAAAGCGATTGCGCAGAAGTGAATCTTCCCTGCACCCGCTTTACAAGAACACCAACATTCCAATCTCAGTGGCAGTGCATGCTGCCGCCGTTTTACCACGCAGAGAAACATACTAAAGCCGGTTACATTACCTTGAAGACTAAAGACAAAAAGAGTAAGAAAACATTCCCGAGAAATGGCTCCTGTGTCCACAATGCGTTTCCCAAGGTCAGGCAAAGCCGCTTCCGCCTTACGTGTCTTCTTTTCCGCCACAATGAGCGCGGCGAAGAAGAACAGAAAAAAAAAACTGAAAGAGAAGAAATTCCGACCGAACTCGTAGCATCGCAGTGCAGGTAGGTAATCGGCGGGCTGAGCAGTGCTTTCGTACGTACGCAATGCCTTCTTTGCTCGCGCCTAAACCAGGGACCACAACAGGGACTTCTCGGCAACCTTCCGAGGACATTGGCTACGCATCAGTGGGAAAATGACCTCTGGTTGCCCAGCTTCAGGGCTCGCAGTAACGCCCCCCCACCGTCCTCTCTCAGTCTTCCAAGTCTCCACTTGTGGCGTCACGACGCTACTCGGAGGGATTTTCCGCGCCCAAGTGAGCTGGCTGGTCGTGCTTTGGTTCATTGCTTTTGTGCGTGCGCCGTTACTCGGGGCGATTTGTTGGGCGATCGTTTTCTCTCCTCCTCTTCCTGGACGTTTTCGACAAGCGCCTCGGCTGCGGTCGTCCTGTGGCGGCTAGAGAGGAAGGTCCCGGTCGCGGTCGCTCACCTGTGCCACTGGAGCCCATGACCTGGTGCTCTCGCTTTCTTCTTTTCCACTTTACCGTGCATGCCATCGAGGCGCGCTTTTATTATCTCTCTAACGTTCTTCTTTCGCCCGATAGTTCCAGATTGTACAAATAGTCGTGCACAAGTGCCCTAAATTACGGAGAGCTTTAAGCGGACCTATGTGACCCCTGCTGTTTCAGAGCTCGGCACTTGTGGCATCCTGTAGTGAACGACGCCACAGTGCTAGATCAATTGCCCTTACTGCATTGTTCGGCTGCGTACCATTCTTTTCTAATGGTGTGAGCGTGTATCCGGCGGCATAGTTACTGGGCATGTTATACATACGTCGGTGTGCTCTGCGAGACCGGTACAATGACGTCATTGCAGTATTGTGTGACTGTTGACGTCATCGCAGTCCTGCGTTGTAGTTCTTATTCGCTGTCTTCATGTGGTTTTTCGCTGGCTCTTTTTGCTTATTGCAGAATCCGGGGAGTGGTGTTTGAGGCAGTTGTCCCCACTATCTGCCTTGCAAGTTTTCCATTTCACATTTCTATATATAGACTACTCCAGAGATGGCTTTTAGTGCGCTCATATTTGGCTGTTAGCCTTTGTGTTTTGTACCTTCGACAACTAAAGGAACAGTGTCGACACGTACGCATGAAATCAGCTTGGTTGGTGCGTAAGATGTTTTATGGTCTTATCGATTTACGCCGCGATGTACATGAAAACAAGAAAACGTCGACTTAACAAGCTAATATGGCGGAACTCACATGTCCTACGGATAAAATTTTTAAAATACACGTGCGAACATACATTGGGTTGGTTGAACCCCCCCCCCCCAAAAAAAAAGAAAAAAAAAGAAAATTCTGGCCAGGTCCCTGGCCAGAATGTAACGGGGGTTAGAGTCGCACACATGCTTTACGGTCGGCGCGGAAAGAATTCAAGGTGAGTTCACTTTTTAAGGTTGATTTCATTGGACAGCCCCCCCTTTTCCCGACCACACGCACACACTCATGACGTCACCATTATATGTGCACGTGTAACTCATCGCTAAACTTTCCCACTATGCATCCGGTCAGTCGAATTGAGAATAACTTTGCAAGCAGTGGGCGAATTTGCCAGAATATAGTGCCATACGAAACAAACTATTTGTTTTTGTACGACAGTATTTATCCACAATATTATTATCATTATTATGAATTCTGGCGAAAGAATCCCCTTGCTTCATAACTCTGTTGCTGTTTCTAGGCTCTCGCAAGCAGTGTGCACTGGCACTATGGCTCTACGAGCCGGTAGCCTGCTGCTACATTGCTTTTCAGACATTTGCTATAGAAGCTAGACTGTTAGGCGATAGGATAACATAAACAAGATCAGGATATGCACTTGACTTCTATCGCGGCTGGCCTACGGCGCTTATACTTATGCGGTGGAGGGTGATTCGTCACTGCCTATCTCGAACAAAACAATAATGAATATGTTTCTTACGTCCTAACGCCTGTATATAATTATGAACACCGCAATAGAGGGCTCCTGAAATTTCGACCATTTGGTGTTCATTAAAGTGCACCGACATCGCTCTGTACTCTGTCTTCCATCATTTAGTGCCCATCAAAATGCGACCGCCACAAACGGCATTGAATCGTCGACCGTCAGGTCAGCATCCGAGTGCCGTAACCACTGTATACCACCATTTGGACCCCAAGAAAAAAAAAATCGCAGCATATATACGGAGTGAATGATGATTGGTGAGGCGAAGCGTTCGTGAGTCCATCCGTGCTTTCGTCCGCCCATTCCTTCTTGCTTCCGTCCGTCCATCCGTGTGACCGTCGGTGCATCCGTCTTTCCGTGCGTCCCTTCATGCGTCCGTCCGCACGTCCGTTCTTCCGTCTGTCCATCCGTGCATCTGTTCATGCGGCCGTCCCTCTGTCTGTCTGTCGGTCCGTCCATGCACACGCCCCTCTGTATGTGCGTCCATCAGTCCGTCTGTCTATCTGTATGCCCGTCCGTCCGTCCGTCTATCCAGTGAACAATCCAAGTGCAGCCATGTCACATCATTTCATCATGTATTCATCATTACAGGTGCCGCCATCCAGCGGACATTCTAAGGACCACTCTTTCGGGTATGTGCCACCGGTGGCTACATATACATCATCTGAGGATAGACAGACCCAAAGAGCTTCACCCCTAAAAAGCAAGCACTGTAGCTATATATAAAGTCTAACACCTTTATAAGTGACACTGATATAAGAGAAAATGGGTTTATGAGGCACCAGTGAGCCTACAGTAAAATATGGGGGATAGGAAAATGCATACGAGGTCCCCAGCTCATAACAGAAATCTCGTATATAAGAAGAATCGCTGCCCGGAGTGTGCCTCTTATAAATGGGTTTAACTGTATTACAGTAAGCACTGACTGGATGGACAACAAGGTCCAGTTCGTGTTGGTTGTAAATGCTAAAACGAAAAGCTGTGGAAAGCCCATCACCGGTGGCATCAAGGCGTGGCATAGAATTCATGCACGTCAAGGTAAAGAACGACAAATGAAAACCGAGATCACAATAGGCTTCTTGTTATCTTTAAATATAAATGTGATCAAATGAATTAGTAATTTAGGGCACGGCATAGCTGGCATCAGGGTGAATATTTGACTACTACTTCATTTCTAAATTTTTTTGTGGACCACCAGAAATAGGGGGCGCGTATGCATGCAGTCTGCTACTTTTGTTTAGTTCGGAGCAGTGCATAGGGCTAACAAGGCATCGTCCAATTGTGTGCAGTGGTTTTGCGCATATGCGGTCAAAACCTGTTTATTTGTGTATGTTTTGTGTATGGTATGACACTAAACCAAACTAAAGTAAACTTACTCCCATAAGCTGTATATTATCGTTCCTGTGACTGAAGACTGCATGCTTTCGCTGGCGCACTGCCTTTGCCAGTTTGTGACGGTCAATGCGGCACGCTACAGGGAGAAACGTCGCGCTGTGCAAGGCATCCAACCCGATGCCTTCTCGGCTGATGTCTCGCTCCTGTGGTTTTGCTTGAACGGGCGACGTGAGTTTTTGAACTATTGTTCTACATCATGATGGTGAACCGTTGTGTCACCATAATATTTGTTTATCTTGAAAAAATTTGCAGCATATAGCAACTACATGGTTTGGCTCATAGGCTCGAATATTTTTTGTTCAACTTCCTTTTCTATCACACACGGCTATTAGCAAGCCGTAGAGACGCAAAGCGAGAAATGGCATAGTTATCAAAAGGAAGTAAAGCAGAACCATCGAGCATTACGTTCGAAAAATGTCTCATAATTTTGCGGCACGTTGCGTAAAAGCGCGAGGAAAGTACCGCTCCTGGTTGTAACGTAGCTAGTTTTTGCTAGCTGCATGTTTGCAACTGCGTGCGCATCTGTGCTGACACAGCCTTGATACAGCCTTGATGTGTACCCGGCAGGCTGCTTTCATGTCTCCTGTGTTCTTCCTGTTCCTTAAAGTGGAAAGACGAAAAACATAGATAAGATAAGGAAACAAAATTCGGTACTGCATAAGTCTGCCCTAAAACAGGCTGTCCTCACCAAATCCAATAATGATTTGAAAGCCTTCTCTGTGGAGGAAGGTATTGGTCAGTGTCCCGAGACCTTTTTTTTCCCTCGTCAATAAATGATGGTCATGTCCATCTCCCAATCCTGAAAGCTCGCTTCTGAATCCTGAACACTCGCAGAGAAGATGAGTGAATGCTTGCTCGCAGGTATACGTACAACTGCAACACATACCGGGTAAGGTAATCACGCTGTACTGCGTAGTTACACTAACCAAGCATTCCGTTTCCAAAACGTGTCCCCGAATTTCGTTCGCATTCTTCTCGATGCTGATCCGGTCAGCGGCGCGAAACAAAGGTTTCGTTCCCGATCACGTGCAGCGCCGGGGCGTCCGACTGTCTCATCTGTGGTCCGCGGGAACGGCAATAACTGATTCATTGTTGGAAAACCGGTTGTTTTGGCCCGAGGCGCGTTCGGAGCGCGCCAGGTCAGCCGTGACACGGTTGCCGCCGGCGTCTTCTTGGTCGGCGTCTTAGCAGAGCGGCTGTAATTTCAATGGGACTCCCATCCATAGACGCACGCACCAACTACTTCCTATCGGTGAGGTCGGATTTGGCTCGGCACCTCGTGTCGAGCCTGTTACACGCGGATGTCTGGGCGCCTTGTTTGTTTCCTGCAAGCGTAATGGACGACACTGACCTGATTTCGGAGGAGAGCACCCGGGGGCGCGCCCGCGGAGCGGAAGGCATCATTTTCCGTTAGCGTGGAACCACCTCAAACGCCGTTATTGGCACGCATCTGGGTTAACCTGTGCATCTGGATTGACGATTGTTTTCCGACGATCGTCGGCGTATCGTGATAAGCGGGGCATCGTTACATCTTCATCACCATCTTATTCTTCACATTGTTATCCTTTCTGTTCCTCTTCCCCGTTGTCTAACTGCAGGGCCACATGCAAATAGTCTCCACTTCCTTCTTTAAAAAACGTACGTTAGTAAAGATTGTTTTTATGGACGTGAGTAGTGTGCACAGATGCCATGCAAACGGAGCCAAATTCTTTTTTTTTGTTTTATTGGATGATTGTTTTGTTTCTCAACTAGACTTCACGTCACTCGTTGTCAGTACCGACAAACATATAAACCAGAATTTAGAAACATTGAAGTCGTAAATAAACAGCGAGACATATTGTATCATGCACACTTTCCTGCTTCGAACCTTCTGTCCTTCGGTAGCGCTAAATGACGTCTTGGACTTAGGTACTTGGATTTAGGTGCACGTCTAAGACCTGAAGGTGGTTAAAATTTTCTGAGACCTTTACATATGGCATACCTCGTAATCATGTCATGGTTCCTGGGGTGTTAAACGCCAACGGTTAATCATACTATTGATAGCGCAAAAGACGTCACGAATACCCATAAAACCTTTGCCGTGTCTAAAAAAAAAATTGATCATCATAAGGCATGCATTTGGGCACGCCAAGCGATGCCTGATCAGGCCTGGTGAAACCAGGGTGAAATTAGTGGCCTCCGCACGTAGGCTTTGTCAGTGTTGAAGCATATCTGACTGAAGCACACGACATGGAAGGGCAGTCGTCCTTGATAAGCGATAGTTTCATCTCGTGATCCGCGTGTCAGTAGTTTCGCTGAAAGCATGGCTGAGAGTGCTGCTCTACGATAGCGCAAGTGGAGGCACGTCTTTATTTCGTATTTCATACTTAAACGGCATGAGAAATCACCATGCATCACTTACAACCTAGCGCAATAATATTGCTTGGTCGTCTTGGAATACCGTCTACAACATAACAAAACGCACTTTGCTCCAAAAAGTTTTAAAAATTGATAATTTAGTTGAATTTGGAATTTAATTAGGCGCAATATAAATATCACGCCAATGAAGCCACACGACGGAATATTGATGTCCTGGCTTGATTCAGTTGCGTTTAACTACTTATTTTTGTAGTATTTTGTTCAAGAACGTAAAACACCTGGCACGAATTTCCACTCAGTCTCTCCTTCACTCATAGCGAGGGTCTTGTTCTGGAAGACCTGACGGCTTCACGTAGTAAGTGATGGATTATTGGTTAGCTACCAGCTCGTATAAAGACCGATGCTTCGTCACGCCAGCTGGCAGAAAAGAAATATATTAATAATAAGAAAAACAAAGAAAAAAGTTCTCCACATTCACCGTCATGCTTACGAGCAGCACTGCACTAGCAGGTTGCACTGCACAGATGTGCCCAAACCCGCCACGGTGGTCTAGTGGTCGAGGCACTCGGCTGCGGACCCACAGGTCACGGGATCGAGTTCAGCCCTCGGCGTCCGCATTTTCGACGGATGCAAAGAGGCTTGAGACCATGTACTTATATTTAGATGCACATTGAAGAAACCCGGGTGGTCGACATTTCCAGAGCCGTGCACTACAGTGTCTCTCATAATCATGTGATGGTTTTACGACATTACACCCGAACAATTATAATATACAGATGCGCCCGACAAAGTGGACGGGACGATGACCACCGCCTTAGGTGCGTGTGTAGAGCATCGGACACGTTATTACAAGGTTTCAGAATAGATAGCTGTCGGCAAATGGTTGTCTTTTCATCCACATTATTTTTCTAATCTTACGCTATAAATACTTCAAGTAGTTATCATATATATGGCAATTATGGTGTACTTTCCATGGCTCGATTATCTGCTGGTTCCCATTGATGTTGTGTCTAACAAAGAAAGAATGAGCCCTTAAGTTCCCCTATTTACATTTATCCTAGCAATCTTGCATTATGGTCATTCATTGGTCAATGTTGGGGTCAGCTGTATTTTACCTATAGCCATCAAACATAACACGAGGGTGCCGTGGCTCAAGCGGCGCTGCTGTTCGAAACCACGCTCTTATGTATCTGTCGGCCTGTTCATTTCGTGATGATAACCAATGCACATAGTTTACCGCGTTGTCCTGGTCATGCTATCACACCGTCAACTTTGCGTGCCATATATCTAAGTTAATGAGGCAAAGTCAGGGCTGTAGTGGCGGGGGTTCGCGTTCCGGCCCGCGTGCATATACGCGGATCATAGCAGCACTGAGCGCCAATTCTTTATAGTTGAGAAACATTGTATGCTGTATACGCCTACTGCGCGATGCAGGTTCATATGCACTTTTAAGTCGGTGAAAGCTTAAAAGGTCGCAGCAAACAAAGACGAATATTGTGATTCACATGCATCGTTCTACAGTGCAAGGTTGAACGGCTACAGGCCACTCTGGAAAAAGCCCTTAGCGTCCAACGGCATTACACGGAAAACCGAATACTAAGGTGTTCGCCATAAAATGCTCACATTGCCCAAGCATTTGCTCACCGCTACGTAGTAAATATTTTGGTGTTAGAGTTCATTTAGTCTGTAGCGTCAGTAACTTTATAAGGGTTTGACGGTCAACTCAAAATCACTTGTCAGCTGCTGGATGATGATCTTGTTGAAATGGGCGCCAGAACTGCACGTAGGTCCAGTGGTGAGCTGCGTAGTGCCGATCGTTTTTATATGAAACATTGACAATTTGCGCGGTTGAAGTGTCGGGAAGCGCACGGAAGTTAACCTTCATGTGCAAGTGACCTTAGCGTCTGACGCACGGCCAACCAAAAGATCGCGCTACTCTGCCGTGAATACTTGTGGGGAACGCCTCTGACTTGCGGTGAACTTCTACACGGTGCAGTGAAATTACTGTCAGTCTCTCTCTTTTTTTCCTTTCTCTTCCCTCTTTCTTATCTTTCTTCTCCCCTTTCCTAATCTCCCAGTGTAGGGTAGCCAACCAGATGTTTTTCTGCTGAACCTTCCTTCCTTCTCCATTTTGTTGCTTCCTTCCTTAAAAACCGCAGTTGTAATGTCTTTTCAAATAAAAAAAAAGAACCTCAAGGTGATGACAAAAAAAAATTAGGATCTGTCGTTAATAAAGATATGAAGATTTTGCCGAAGTTAAAAAAAGAGGGCACTGCATCGAACGGCCTTGGCGTGACCAGTTATCATAGCATTATGGGGCCGCAATGATTCCACTCATGAATTACGTCATTCTTAGACACCACGTTGTCCTACCATTCGATGAACTTATCTTCCATAGCAAGAAAAAAAAAATGCTTGTATAATAAGTAGAGAAGAATCGAGGCTTGCTACTTGACGTCTATCTACCCAATGTCTGATAGAAATGTCCTTCCTGAGCGATGAACACGTGCATAATGTTCAATATTTAGCTTTAGAGGACATTATTGTGTGAGCTGGACACAAGCATTGGGAGGCTGGAAAAATTTTTATACCGCCATATTGCGTTGTAATCACCATTTTCTGCTGTGGTACTTGTACATGCTTGCCGATCATTTTCTAGCAACGACGGAGAACCACGGCGCCAGAGAAAACGAAACTAAAGAGAACGGTGAAATGAAATTGCGATGCATTAAACCATACATAGGATACAAAGATTGAAAAAAGAAAGAAAGACCATGGTCTTGCGGCGAAGTGCTGTGCAAGTCTTTATTTGCACATCATCTTGACAGTAGACTGCTAAATATTATCTTAAAATGAATAGCACCGGGGTGTTGTTTTTTTATCTGTTTTTCTTATGCAAACCGTAATACCGTAGGCACCAAGTTACCTGGACTACGCGACTTTATAGATTGTGATTACTTTCTATTTTACTTTGTCTTTGCTGTTGTTGACTTTTTTTGTTGTTACTTATGCGGAATTAATTACTAATATAGTACTGCCATTCCATTCATTATGTGATCTGGTACATATTGCTGTTCATGTATACTGCGTCGAAGTACTACGGAAGTCCACTTTTGTCTACTGCCCCTCTTACACAATGACTCGATGGTGGCCTCTAATGCATCTTTAAAATCGGTGGATTCTAATTGGCTTTCTAGGTACACACGTGGTAAAAAAAAAAAACTAACTGTGAAACGACAAAGTATTCTTAAGTGGGCTTTTTATGAAGGACGTGACGTGCACATCAACGCATACCCTTATAGAAACGCGTTGCTTCTGTTAAAAAAAGCCCGAAAGCCGCAGATGTTTATATATGTGCCAGATAAAACACCACACACCACCTCAATGATGAAGAAAGCAAAACGATAATACGTGACCTGGCCATGTTTCCTCAGTTTACAGGTCGATAGCTAGAATGCTGACCTCAGTTAATAGATACTTCTTTTCCCTCAATCGTAAACGAGCTTAAACCAAATTTATCTTTAAAGAACCGCTTCCGTCGCCAAACCTGCGGTACTCTCCGCTTTTCTATGGAAATTCCCAATGTTTTTTTTAGATGCGAAACTCGGCGACGTTGAGCGTATCTATCTATCTATCTATCTATCTATCATCTATCTATCTATCTATCTATCTATCTATCTATCTATCTATCTATCTATCTATCTATCTATCTATCTATCTATCTATCTATCTATCTATCTATCTATCTATCTATCTATCTATCTATCTATCTATCTATCTATCTATCTATCTATCTATCTATCTATCTATCTATCTATCTATCTATCTATCAACCGCATACGACTTTAAGCTCTCCTGGCCATTTCGATAATGGTATCGGTACCAAACTTGGTATGGCATATCATGACTGCATGGAGAACTTATTAGACTAGTCATAACATGAAAATCATGACATGTATGTTATAAATGTCATGATATACATTTCAAGGTCCTGCAGCTGTTGCGGTTGTTTCGTTCACATGGCATGTTGCAAAACTTGTATGGTATAGCATGATTGCCCGGCGAACACAAGCGACAGACCCTCACATGAAAATCATGATATGGGTGTCATGTAACAACATGACTACATGCCGCGCTCATGATGCGCTCGCAATCGTTTCGCCAGCGTCACATATACCAAATTCGGTATTACAATACGTGAATGGATTATGAAGGTATGTGACTGGTGCAAACATGATAATCATGAGATACGTGTCGTGTAACAACATGACTACATGCCACGCTCATGATCCGCTGGGGGCCGTTTCGCTAGCTTCACTTATACCGAATGCGGTATTACGGGGCGTCAATGAACGACGAAGGTATGATACTGGTGCAAACATGATAAACATGAGATGCGTGTCATGTAACAGATGACTACATGTTACGCTCATGATGTGCTCGCAGCCGTTTCACTAGCTTCACTTGTACCAAACTCGCTATTACACGACGCGAACGGACGACATGGGTAAATGGCACATCCAAACATGATAATCACGACATGCGTGTCATTTAACAACATGACTACATGCCACACTGATGATGCGCTCGCGGCCGTTTCGCTAGCTTCACATATGCCGAATTTGGTGTTACGTGACCCCAATGGATGACGAAGGTATGTGACTGGTGCAAAAATGATAATCATGAAAGCGTGTCATGTGGGAACATGACTACATGCCACAGTTAAGGCGCCATTGCATTTCGACGTGACACGGGGTGCCTGCTTGCCTGCGTTCATTTCGTCGCGTCACGCCGGCGTAGCCACGCCAGGCGCCGGTCCTACCATACATATACTCGCAGGAACGCGCCGCGCTGCGTTGCTTTGACGCATGCGCGTTTCAGTACGTCTGGCATCCCTCCGTCACGAAAAGAGGGAGATGCAGTGTTGTCTAGGTTACGCATCAGCGCGAAATTCAACATGTCGCATTTCGCGCCGGTGGCCGTCGAGCCGCGCCGACGGACACTGGTTGTGCCTGACGTCAGACTTTAGATAGCTCGAGTTTTGCTAACGTAGCGTCGCTGTGCCCAGCGTGCACGCGTGTGAATGCTTCATTGGCGTATATTGGGCCGTTCATGATGTGCTCGCGGCCGTTTTGTTAGCTCCACATATACCAAATTCGGTGTTACGCGGTGTCAATGGATGACGAAATATATGACTGGTGCACACATGATAATCTTGACATGCGTGTCATGTGAGAACATGAAAACATACCACGCTCATACCGTGCTCGTGACCGTTTCGCTAGCTCCACATTTACTAAACTTGTTATCACGTGACGTGAATAGATGACGAAGGTAAACGACACATCCAAACATGATAATCATGACATGGAATTCATGTACGGCATTATTTACCTCCACCTCGTAATGTTGTGCTGATTTTAAAGTTACGTATCAACATTTCTCATTCGTGCTTCGCATATCATCGATTCCCACTGTACGTGGGTCTGCCAATTTTTAAAAATAAAGGAATCAATCCACCTAGGCTTATTTTTAAGTGTGCCAAACGACATTGCTTAAATCCTTAGTGGTCCTCATCTACATAACAATGTGTCATTATTTTTGCGGTTTAAATTGATAAGGTAGTAAGCCTACTTAGACGGGTCATAAAAGGGTTCCCAACCATTTGCGTTTTTGAGCAAAACCCAGAAGTAGAGGGTATATTATGCCTACACTGATGTGAAAAGCGCACCGTAAAAAAATATTTCAGTACAAAACAGGCCCGAGAAGACAATGACTGCGAATTCCACCCCCCGCCAGTGACCGCCATTTTGCCATGGCGCCAGTGACATTTCATGCAGCAGGGAGTGGTGCCGTCGTCTTCTACCACAACTTCCGTCACTGCAACTTGTTCGATTGCAGCGCAAACCAAAAATAAAGCGAATTTATCTCGATTTCAAGCGCAGCTCAATGAAACAATATCGTTCGCCAGAATGTAGACGCTTGAACATTAAGCTGCTTACGTAATGGCTCGGGAGTGCGACTGTGTTGCCCGACTCTCTGGCGTCTCATGTGTTCGTTAAAATATTCAAGAATAAATTAAGTTATTGCCAAATTGCCGTAGTGTTTGATCAATTTATTTGTGAATGCTCAAAGGATTAACCCGCCTAAGACAGATTATGATCTAAAGTTAGGTGTCATGGTCCTTTTTGTCTGACTCATTTATTCAAGGCAAACATCTTGGTATGATTTGGGTGCACGTTAAAGAACCGCAGGTGCTCCAAATTTACGGAGCCCTCCACTACGCCGTCTCTCATTATCATATGGTCGTTTCGGGACGTTAAACGCCATCAATCAATCAAAAATTTTGGTATAGCTCTACTGCCTAAATAGGTTTCACCATTTCAGGCAATCAGAGGAATAATAGACTACAGATATGCCTACATAGGGCTCGTCGTATATACGGTGTAAGTCGTGTTGATTGGCTGTTGTGGTACGCGGACTGTGGTAATTTTCCCTGACACTTCGTAGACTGCGTTGTCGTGACCAAGAAATGTGAATTACTGAATTATGGGATCGAGTAATACGCCTTTCTTACCGTTCGTTTTCTTGTGCTCAAGCAAGGCACCTTTTTTTTTCGACTTCCATTACTTGTAGTCTTTCGGCTTATTGGACTGCTCAATATGTTGTTCTGCAATCGTTTTTGTTCGTTTTCAAGTTTGGAATGCTTATATAGATACATTTTATATGATGTCCCCCCACTCTTACTTAGTGCTCCCCTTGGGGCTTTTAGATACCTTGAAATAAAATAAATATAAGAATCACTGACGTCTTCACCACAGCTGAAACTCTGGGTTATATTTATTCCGATTATAGTTTTAGCAGCTAGAAGCATAAGATCACCGCAAACACGCTTAAACAAGTCCTAATAGCATGGTTTTGGCATATTCACCCCGATATCTACTACATAATGCTCTGCAGGTTGCCTTGCAATGTAGTAATGCCTGAGAGATGCCTCAGAAGGAAAAGCTTAGCGCCCTAACGAATAATGTAACGCAGCGATGCTTTACCATTGTACTTAACAAAGACTCTCGAATAGTGCATCGAAATAGAGACAGTGTTCATTAGAAGAAGGCGGAAAGATTGGGCTGAGCTATAGTGAACAGTTGCATGCCATTATGCGCTGGGCAAAAGTAAGGAGGAAAAAAATGATGCTGAATTAGTATGTTTCAGATAAGAAGAAGGAATGCGTATCACAATAACCAAGTAGCACGCCGAGTAGCCTCGGACAAGTGCATTAGGTCCAGTAGTCGTGACAAAATCTGCAACTGCTCTTTTAGCAGTTGCTGATGATGCAGTGCACTCTGTGCAGCATATACTAGTTTCGCCAACTGTTTTTACCATGACCCTTGCCAGCGTAGAAGCCTGTGGCTTAATTTCATTGTGACACGTAGATAGAGCAATGCCAAAATACATTATGTAACGTTTTGCACACTTAGAATCGGAAAAAGATACGTACCAATAGAAAGAAACTTGAGTTAGTTGGTCATGTCACCAAACATTTAGAACCCCTCATCAAAGCTAAAGGTGGCATTGTAAACTGCACCTGCGCAATAAATGTTGTACCTACCTGTGGCCCTGGCCAAGCATTGTGAAGAGGACTTTAGGTCCCAGCATTGTCATACAAATTTGAGCCAACAGGCACATCACAGTATTCGTGGTGGATGTTTGTGCTTGCGTTCGGCTTGCGTGTGTCGATGCAATCATACACGACAAAGCACACATTTTACGGGCTGTGATGAATAATATGTCATCGCTGCCGAGACCCTTTGGGGTGATGATGATGATTTTTTTTTTAATTCTGGAAGCTATGTACAAGGAGGTTGGGAAGTGGTTCTCAACGGGCCGTCTCGTACAAACACTAGGTGGGCACTCCTTTATGGGGACCCACTGGCGTCGGCCATGGCCCGGGCACGCTCAACTAAGGCCCGTTGGGCCGTCAGGTCAGAGCAGCCGAGCAGGGCTGCCTCTGCAGTTCTCCCTGGAAGGGTTAGGTAGGCAGGTGAGGTTGACAGGTGATTTCGACACGCCCACAAAACGCTACAGGAATTTTCCTCACAGTGTGGGCACTTTTCCGCGCAAGTGGGGTTAAAGTGTTTCAGGACTGGTGGGCACAATAAAGTTTTGGTGTAAAAGTGAAAGGGGGTTCACTCCTCCATCTTTGTGAGACCCTTACCGGGTTTGGGATATAGATCGGATGGACGAATTGATAAAACCTATTGACTTCTTTAAATGTTAAGCGGCATTGGGTTCAAACTCCAAATCGTTAAGGGGACGAGGATTGTGCCCGGTGCACGGGCAGTGGCGTCGGCCGACTCATTACCATCGAGGCCCGTATGAGACCATTCGATGCGAGGGGGCATCTATAAGTACTGACTGTTTTCCAAAATTGTATAAGCTAAGTGCAGAATGTAGCTCTGTTCTACATGGCGGCCGGCACCCTTTGAGTCGGTGATAATGGCCCTCGAGTCCAGATAGGCGGCGGCAAGCGCGATGGCGATTTCCATGTTTTGTGCCCCGAAGGAGAGTGGTGGATTTATGAACGACCGCGGCCGTGTACCAACCTCCGTGGTCAGGGCTGGAGGTGTCCACGTAGAATACGCCGAATTTGTCACCGTCGTGGAGAGCCAAGGCCTCCGCCTGTGCGAGGTATCTGCCACTGTGGTCGTCTCGGGTCATGTTAGTCGGAAGAGGGCGCAGACGCGAGGAGTATTTCCAAACTTCGGGAACCCGTACGCGCACTTCCGTGCGTATTGAGTGACTGAAGTGTAGTTGGGCAAGGAGGCGGCAACTCGACGCGGCATTAGAGAGCCCAGCATATTGGTTTGTCGAGTGCGCCTCTCGTAGTTTCTTGAGGACCCGCTCGGATCAAGTGAAACTTCCGTGAGGCGTCACGAGGGGTCACTACAGCGGTGTAACACCTTAGGTTCGCTTTTTTCTTTGTTTTTTTACAGAGAAAGCTGTACGTGGCTCGGAGACATGAAAAACCATTCGGCATACGTGTCACGAGCACTCTCCATTGGCTGTGCTATCAGTTACGTCGTTCTCAGCGTCGTATCCAAGCACGTGCGCCATTGGGTGCTCTGTGAGTGACGTCGTCCATACCGCTACAGCCGTGGCGCCGAGAACACGCATATCACTTTCTATCGAGAGCTTCCACCTGCCACAGATCCTACAAACTCCCTTACAGCGTAAAAGAGTGCCCACAGTGGAAACGGGAGAGAGCTCGCATTAGCCATGCCGGCTGACGCTGTAGTCCGGGCACAAAAACCGGCCCGGGAGGCCGAGTGCCAGCAGCCACTGCATATCGATGTTCCGGCAGCCGACCAAGCCGTGCTATATTGTGAACAGGAATACAAGTGCCCGTAGTGGGAGGACCCTGCAAACGCTGGCGAACATTTGCAACAACGGCGAGCCGAACAAGCGGCGTTGTGTTGACATTAGGGTCAATGTGGTGATAGCGCGAGCGCGTTCACCGGAGCGAACGCCTACTTTCGATGGGGGTTTATCCAGTGGCGGCTTGGCTTCGGCTGCGACGCCAATGTGTGACACGTGAAATAAGCACTGCGGTAAACCCAAGCCAAAGCGCGTATTAAAAACACGTCTTTAACAAGCAAGAATATGTAACGAATAATTCTGAATGAGTTCAGTGCAGCGTTAAGTGCAGGGGAGGGTAAAGCATGCACCCGTACGCAGTATAATATAGCATCGTGTGGATAGATAAGAGGGTCGGGAGGGAGGACGGAAGTGTACAGTATAGCATAGTCGCGTGTACTGCTGTATAGCAAGATGAGTAAAAGTGAGAGTGAAGAGCAGGCAGTGATGGGGAGAGGGGTCGGTTAAGAGGAAATATGAGGGGAGGGTAAAGCGCAGCGTGGCCATGCAGTATAGCAAGAGTAAAGGGAAAAGAGGGTTAGGGGGGAATGGAGGAAGTGTAGCATAGCCGTGGGCAGGACAGTACAGCTAGGGGTAGGAATGAAAATTGAGGCGGATAAAAAAGACGAAGGACGAGGTGAAGCATGACATCAACGTGTGTTGTATAATATAGCAAAGAGCTAAAAAAGAGAAGCGAGGGCAAGCAAGAGAAATGAATAGGTGAGAAGGAAGAAATAGGAGGAGGGGAGGGGTGCCATTGCATTCTCAAACGGCTATTTCCTTTCTCTTCAAAGACATCGTGCAGGTTGCATGCTTAGTACGCTATAGCGCTTATCCACCCGTCAATTCGAGCGTCACTATACAGGGTGGGCAAAAAACTGCTCCCCGCTTCCTGTACAGCTTTCGTGCTGATATGATTTTTTTTCTTCCCGTCGCACTGGTGGCATTTCATTCATTCATAATTTTTGTCGAGAGTAATTTTATATATGCATTTCGGGAGTTTTTGCACGTATATGTTTCCAGCTAGCCTGAGGTACGCATGATTATGGTCTGCTGGTGTTCAAAATTAATTTGATGACAATTTACTGCTTTTTCCTCGAACCACCGTAACATTTTCTACTCCTCCCTTTGTTTGAACGCGTCCAGTCACGTCAGTTTTGATTTTTCATACACTATAACTACGTGTATCAACTCTTTAACTCCGTGCGACATATTTCCTTTATTATATTAGGTTCATTACTCACGATGTTGATTGTTTAACTTAACGAAGCACTTCGCGGGTGTATTACTTACAGCTTTGTGCATATCCGACAGTGCGGATGAGGCGTGAAGCGTCAGTTGTTGAATAACTATGTGGGTCACAGCACAAAGAAATGCGTGGAAATAGAAGCGAAGCAGTTTTCTGGGCAGCATTGCACACGTCTTCCAGTCACTTCACAGAGCCATTCACGAATGTCACGGCAAGTGGTCTGCGTAATGTAACGAGATTTAAAAAAGAAACAGAAAAAAAACAGAACAGGCGGTGCATTGCATTCTGACTTGTGTAGGGCGGTCTGTTTCACCACGCTCTTGGGTGACGCAAAACAAACTAGCAGTGCCTGCGCCTCTTGACGACGTCAAGTTGTCCATTCAACGCTGCAGACCGGAAATGATGCCCGACGTCGTCCTGCGGCGCATGACAAAACTTCCGCCTCGATAGCGGATACGATGGGTGATGCACTGAAACTGTGAAACGACCACGACTGTCGCGTTGTGAGAGGTCAGGTGGTGCTCTTGATGATCCACTCCTTGAACCTGGATATCCGAGTGCAGACTCCCGGCAGGTTGGGCTCGGCGCATCCGATACCCCACGATATGATGCCAGCCAAGAACCATCGGCCGTCCTTGGCTTGTATCTGCAGTGGGCCCCCGGAATCCCCCTGCAAGATTGAGCCGAGGAACAGAGTGTAGCTGTGAGCATCAGAAGCTGTATATGATATGCTAGAGGTTTAAAGTACAAAATTATTAGGAGTAAGTGTGGCATCGAATTTATTTAGAATCGCAGAAATTGGGATGGCTATATCATTTTATGCAAATTCGGAAGACCTCGCTAAGAACATGCGCATGACTTCAGAGTGCAGCAGCGTTTTCTTAGAATAATGATCATTGCTTGATACTACTGAATGAAGAAATGACACTACTCAGATATGTTCATGTACACGGCTGTTTTTTTTTAGAATTAATAAGTGCTTAGAACTCCACTACGTGCCCTGGTAGCAACTTTATATGTTTATTCTAAATGAAATGCCATGTAAGGCCAAAACAAATATCTAGCCAAAAGGAATGTCACTACGATGCATCCACGTGCCTTTTTCGTAATTTTCATGTTCTTTCGATCGCCATATTGACAGGACACTTATAAACTGTCACAAGCATTTTGACAAGTAACGGGAATGTGAACCCTACGCTATATGAATGTTCACAAGAATATGTAAGCCCCTATAGCTCTTCGCAGCAACCCAGAGGCAATGGTGCTACTCTGCTGAGCATGAGGACACTGCACTGGTGCCGGCCGAGTGTGCATGACATGGCAAATGGAATTGGAGACTATGACATTAAGAGAACCTAATATTGCCATCTATTCGGATACATTTAAGAGCTCTAGCTTATTTTTCTCCTTTTTGACGTGTGAAAATTCGTGTTTCTGGGTTATCGGACCCTTGAGCGAACACTTGCGAAACGGGAAACTACATCTTGCGCATACATTGTTCAATTAAACTAGGTTTACAATATTTTTGTGTTAGTGATTTATTCAGAAGCGATATTTTGAAATGCTTGCATGTTGGCGATTATGCTCTAGCGTCACTCGCTACGATCACTGCAGTATACAATATTGCAGGCCGCTACACACTAGTTTTATGTACTGAATGGTTAAAGTAACAGTCAATAGAAGTAGCTACGGCAAACCATTTTTACTTGATGGTATTTCACAAAGGGAATCACTTTTACATACAAGCTGAAGCTCTTCCGACTTTATGTGTGCTGTTGAATAAAGAAAAGCGCCAAGTCTTCATAAGAAAATGTCACATCCGTGCAAAGAAACATTCACGCTCGTGCAGAAAAAAAGAAAAGCTTTTGCCAGAGGTGTCAGTGCGCATCCATAGTAAGAGCAATATATTTAGCATAAGTTCATAGCTATAAAATCAATTAGTGGTTAGAACCATAAATCACAACAATAGTGGGGCTCTGCTTGTGATCTGCGTCGGCGCGAATTTGTGCACGATACGAATGCTAATGTACACGTTGACATCGTTCACGGTTATTCTTTTGTAGACAGCTATAATAAAAAAAGTACAGTCCCACTGGCTAAGACTTGCAACATGGGAGCGGGAAGCCTCACGTGCTACAGTATAATGCTCGACTACCTTATTTCCACAACTAAGCAGCGCCCTCACTTCGGCATGTTCCCAGATAGAAAAATGTCAATTGTTGCTAAAATGAGGGGAAGTTTAAGCCGTACGCAATCATTAATCACGTGGGGTCATGCCTTCCCATCCTGCAAGCTATACTGAGTGCGACTGTATAAATAAAACTTGAGATAAATTTAAGTGACGATTGCTTTAGTTTACGGTTGATTTTGGGAGTGTATTGTATGTGTTCAAAACCTGTTTTTTTCTTTATTTTGATCTGGAAAGCTGAAGCTGTAGATTGGTCACACACCAGTGCAGATCTATAGGCCTTTTATGAGATGGACACCATACTGAATTAAATAATAAAAAATATGCAAGCGATTTCGTACACAATTTGGAAGGCTTTGACACAAATGGTGAGGCTTCCTTGCCAAATTTGTAAGAATACTGTGTCGTGCTATGATCTGTAACGGCTACTTTCACAGAAGATCTTGTCGTTCATCTATGACTTGATATATTTCTGATGGATTTCACCACCTTCAAAGAATTGTTGTAGTTCATCAAGCTTTCAACGCTTGTACAGATCCACACGTTTGCTTTTGGTTACCGGACCAAATGAAATATTTAATTTCAGCCATACATATGACTTATTGCGTGAGCATAGGTGAGCGTACCGGGAGGTGGGGGAGGCAGAGGGAGAGAGGGGGGTGCAAAGCCAGCCACCATACATTGACATGACAGTAGGGCAGCGCTGCGACAAACCTCAGCTCCCCCCTCCTCCCCCCCTTTCAAGGAAAACCCTGAGCACGCTTATGCGCGTAAGATATTTGATTTGATTTCATGCGAACTAATAAAACAATAATTGAGGTTACTTAACGAATTTGTTCATGCCACCGCTTCACGCGAACGCCTATTATATGTAAAAGAGAATGCGAAAGTGCGTGAGATTGCTTCAAAATTTCAGGTAGGTTTTCTTTATCTCACTTTCTGAGCACTTATTCGAAACATAAAATCAATAGCTATATAGAACGAGCAAATCCCTGCTTGACACGTGTGATAACCTTCAATGAAATAATTAAAATAACTAAAACTTTAGATCAAGGTCAAGAGAAGGTATTATTATATTATGACAATGAATTTGGAGGTCAGCACCATGTTCAATGAACTGAACATTATTCATTTTTACATATCTACACAAAATTAGAGACGCAAAATATTTCTTCTAATGTCGCATTAGGAAATCACTTCTCAAAATAAAAGTAAAAAAAGGCTAGAACAATACATCAGAACAGAAAAAGCAGCGTTTAGAAAAGAAATTGGTAAAAGCTACCATTTAAAACATGACATGATTCATAAAGAAATGGACATGAGCAAAAACATTTCTGCTTTTGTTTAATGAGCTATAGCCGAGCTTCCGACTCCAAGCTCTGGGTATATCTCACAAAACGTCCCATTCTCGAATACCGCACAATTTTACTAAAACAAGACAATTAAAAGAAACCGCAGAAATTGTGCGAAAAGTGCTTCAAGGAGTGCTGACATGATTTTTAAAATCTTTGGATTGTTGCTCGAAACAAAAGCACTGGTGTCGAGAAACCTAAAACGAGTAATGTGGTGCTTGAAAATGCATTGCATATATTTTATTTTCGCCGCCTGAAAAATACACTTTCTGTTCCGTTATTAAGGGAATAGCTTCTCTGGAACGTGTTAAAGCAGTGCGACGTCATGGGAAGATAGCAACTGGCAACGTACTAGCGGCAAATCGGTCATCTGTAAACAACGAGGGCATTGTCATCCAGTCCCTCTGACAGCGATTTTTTAGATTGTGACTGCGCACAGGACGCAGAGATCGCTAATTCAGAGACGGTCTTCACTCATCCGGATAATTTATATTGCATTGGAGCTGGTTCCAGATGCTCAGTTGTGAAAACTTTAAAATAAAATTAAAATATTTCATATGCGTTCTCTGACTCCGGTGTGCGGAGAGCGTGTACACTGTGTACCAAGCAAACGAAAAATGTCCGCATCGCAGTGTCTTCAAATTATGTCTGTACTCCTTTAAGGTGGTAGGTCACTCAAAAACAAAATTTTTTTAAGGGCAGGTAGCGTTGAAATAACTTTTTCCTCAAAACCAGCATGTCTTATTTAATTTACCTAGCTATTTACAGTGCAAAATATTGAACATTTATTTATTGGGAGATGATCTTTGTCAAACATTGCGTTAAAATTGCTAGACATGCCAGCTGTGATAAGTAACTAATGGGTGGCTTTATTCAGTAAAACTTTGACATTTGGGTAACTAATGACTGGAGCTATGCAGTCAACTAGAATAAATATTATGCAGTGAATATCAAGGAAGTTATGCTAAAAAACAAAAAAAAACGGGGAAAAAGAGCCAATTTAGACTGAACCTGTTGGAGAATTCAGCTGTGAACTGAAAAATATTTGATGGATTTCTTTTATTCTAGTTCACTGCACAAATATGTATGTTGTAAATCATTGTGCAAAATTTCAGTTCAAAGTATACGCTGAGAAATACGTTATGAAAGTTTGCGTCGCAACATTTGGAGCAAATTGTTATTTTCAGAAAAACGTAAACAAAAGATTTCCGAGCTTGTAAAAAGGGTCACAATTTTCGCATGTAGGCCTAAAATGCATCAGATTCATAGCTGGGTCCTTCTGCGGAAGCATTATTGTCTCTTTTTGTTCGGGTGGCTGCTCGTCTTTTCTTCCTAGCCTGTTTTGTCCTATCCGCTGACTTGCGTTTAGCATTCCGAATGCGCAGGTGATCCCTGGCGACGCAAGCTTTCATCGTGTGGTACCCTGGTTCTATGCCAGCTTGCCTCAGGATATCAAGGATGCTTACACTGTCATTATTAAAGTGTGCCACAGCATCATGCAAGGCAAACATTACTGTAGGCAAGCTTACGTAGACCTCTTTGGGTGCCCGCTGCCATATTAGACCAATGAAACACTCATTAGCATTTTGAGTCTTTCCATGAAGGCACTTCATTAGAAGTTCATCAGGGCACAGATCACTGTAGACAGTTTTAACTTTGTTGAACACATCATTTTGAAGTCCTCCTTTGTGTACATAAATTTCCCTTGGCCGAGTGCTTCGACCCTTTGGTATCCGCACCAGCTTTTCGGTCGTAATATGCTGTTCATAATATGGTCCAGGTGGCCTAAGGATACAGCCCTAGTAGCGTTGACACGTGGAAAAAATGCAGAACGAAGCCTGACGTAGCCTGACCAAGGCAAACAACAAAAATTCCGATGAGCATTGTGCGTTCCCCTTGTGACTGTTGTTAGAGATGAACGAAGACTTTTAAACACAAAGTTGTATTTAATGACATAATTTTATATAACAGTCACAATAAAATTCATAAAGCATTTTGAATAGATAGACGAGACAACACTTGCTTTTGAAAGCGATTTTTCGAAACTGAAACCACAGTCGGAAATGTGGTTTCGGTTTTGCTATAAGAGCATAGGGTATAGAAAACTTGCTGTAACTCGCAAACTAATGACGCTGGGAGGATAATGTTTGTTGCAACATATATGTGAATGTTTGGGCGTGCGAGAAAAACAAAACCCTAAAAATTCATTTCGCGAAAAAAAAAATACTTTTGAAGGTGGCCTACCACCTTGAGGCGCATGTCACAGCACAGGCCATCTCTTAATATTCGAAAATATGTGAGACAAGATTTAAATCCTTTTCTATAGTTTATGCAGGGTATACACGGAGTTCAGAGGTGTTATACAGCAAATACGTACTCAGAAATTGCGATAAAGAAAACCAAAGAGAAAGGACGAAAATTAGCGGTACAAAGCTGGCTAACTTACGATATGCCGGCTATGCTTTAGAACGACGAAGCATGCGATTCTAAAAATGTGTGTTTTGATGTCGAAACAAAATACACACAAGCTATGTCAGCATGCAAATGATTGATTGAATAATATGTGGTGTATAACGTCCCAAAACCACCATTTGAGCATGAGAGACGCCGTTCTGCAAAACTTCGCAAATTTTGACCACCTGGTGTTTACCGTGTGCCCAAATCTGAGCCCACGGGCCTACAGCGTTTTCTCCACCATCAAAAATGCAGCAGCCGCAGCCAAGGTTTGATCCCGTGACCTGCGGGTCAGCAGCCGAGTACCTTAGCCACTAATACATCATGGCGGGGCACACATGCAAATGACGGATGATTCAGATTAACAAGCATGCAATAGACCACTTGCAACAACAAGCTTCTTGTATAGGCTTCCGAATAGGCAATGATGCTACAAAAGAAACTTGATGAAGAATTGTTCTGGTAAACCCTCAAAGGTAATTGAAGGCAAGAGAAAAACGTTAACCTAAAGAATAAAACATTGTGGCCCTTTCCCTAGTTCTCCCTGTGGTAGTGTATTGGTACCATTTGCATTAAAAAGACACCTAAGTTTGTATAAGGCGTTTTGGGGTTTCAGAATTTAATTGTCTGACTTAACAACCAGTGTCTCGGACATAGGAGCGAATAATCTAGAAATTTCTTTTGAAGCAACTACCCTGAAACGAGGGGTAGGTATGCAAAAAAAAACATGTAAGCGAGTCAATGGTATGTCAAAATGACAATGTTAATACGGTCATTCAATCTGTGCAGCACTTGTCCGGGCTTTTCGTAGGTGAACGAACGATATATACATCAATATTTCACGACCGTTCACATAGCCCTAAATACACGGCAGGATAATTAAACGAATTGCTTAAGTTGATTCACTCGGTTCTTAAGTCCAAATAATCAGCTCCTTGCAGGCTGTCTAGAAAACTCAACAGTTGATTAGTCTGTTGGGTTGGTGACGGGTTGTAAGTGTGCGTCTAACAAAAACAAAAGATTCTAGTGTGTCTCACGATGACCGCTTACCTGGCATGAGTCCCTGCCGCCTTCTTCAAAGCCAGCACACATGAAGATGTTGGGTATGTATTCGTGCCTTCCAGCTGCAAGGAACATGTTCTTGCACTTTTCGTTGCTGACGATCGGCACCTTGACTTCCTGCAGCACAGACGGGAGCACGCCACCTGCAGAAAGAATGGCGTAGCTTAGTACGAACATTGAAAATGGGGCAACGACCCGACAAGGAATAATACAGGTCATGAATATTATTACAGTGAGCGTCTCTTTAAACGAGATAAAAAAACACCTTTAACAGAGTCTGATATTAACATTCAAGATGCGAAACTGACCCTTAACTAGCCTGTGTAACGCTGTCCCTACGTACGAGCGCACCGCGCGCCACAGGTGTTGGCGCGGTGCCAAGTAGGTCCCAATGCTCCTGCGCATTTACGTCATGCTTCCTCGAAGCGCGCTCCGATGTCAGTCTCTCTGCCTGCCGCACTCTCACCGCGGCACCCGCAGCAGCCGCCTCATTCGTTCGCCTGCAACACTTGTTTTGACTGCCGCTCGTTACACCACCGACTCGTCGGTGCACGGACAATGTCCCTGACGCGCGCCCAATGTACGCACTGAAACATGTCTGTACGTGTCACCTACAAGCCAGACGCCAGCCATTTCTTCGAACGAACCATCCGGCGCTCGCCGCAGCACACGCGTTAGCGCCGTTCAACCCGCAACGCCACCAGTGCGCAACGCTGCGGCCTCGCATCCCATCAGGGTTCCCTTTGGGAAGATGGTCCAATTTTATTTGTTCATAAAACTGCGTTTGTCACATCCACGTCTGATATAGAAACTGAGTAACCTAATGTCTTATTTTGCTTTTACATGAAGTAAGACGCTTGCCATGCAATATAATGTCGACTAGTCCTTTCCCCCTGCAAAACTAACATGAAGGAGAGCATTACAAAAGCCGATGAAGCTTATCTGAATTCGACATAATGCTACCAATAGGCATATCTTCAAACATACTCAGAGAGGATGTATAGACCAAAGCAACCGCGAAGGGCACTTAGCGCATCAAATCTGAAACCAAAGTAGAGGTGAGGCTGAATGGTATACTCTCATCGTAAATAATAAATAAAAATAGTTCTCCGTTGATAAGCAGTTTTAGTTACAACGGCTGCGTGTTAAAGGGTAACAGTTACCAGCATATGGAACAGCTTATTTGTACTTTTTTTTTAATTTCCATCAAAACTTCATTCGGTAGCGGCTGGCTTCTTGGTTCGAAATACATTTATGACAATCTAAAAGGGGACGTGCATTCACACCTGTACTGCAAGATTTTTTTTTTTGTTTTTTTGGAAGGCTTTGCGTTTCTGGTTATGTTGGTTCAGCCCGCGAAGTGGTCTACAATATTTCATGTTATTGCACTAGACAGTGAAAAATCATTGCCATTGTTGTAGCAGTAACGTGTACAAATATGCATTATAGTGTCGTCACATTCTATTTACTAAACAAAGTGGAGTTCTGTGCTTGGTACTCGCATTCCCCCACATAATTCGCGAACACTGAAATCTTGAATGCCTTAAGCCAGAATGAAAATGACTGGTCTCTTTAATCATATATCGTCAAATTACCTTGTATACCTTGATAATGATCAAAACAGACCGATTTATAAGTTTCACCCAGTCCAACAAGCAAACGTGTGCCCGTCAAAGTCATGACGATTGCAAAGTGTATCCAAGCTAACAACCTGTACTTTGCCTAGCTGAAAAGTCGGCAATGGCCCATGTTCACAATCACATGAAATTCAAAAGAAGTGAAATGAGCAATGTGCATAAAATATATTCTTTGTAACCTATTGTATCCCAGCAACCCAACATGTGCAACGCATACCGGCGAAGTCAGTTCCTTGCCATAGAATCGACTTGAAATGGTGACATTACTCCAGTATGGAGTAATGCCGACCTTTCAAATAGTTTTTAACGCATGTCGATGGCGAGCTTCAATGCAATTCTGTTAATATGTCCTGTGATGCTCTATACACTTGCGTGGACGTGCTGGCACATTACTCCAGCATGAAGTAAAGTGCCAGCCTTTCAAATATACTCTAAGGCACTCTGGTGGCACACAGAGGCTTAACATGGATTGATTGATAGCTTGATCTAGATGTTAAATTTGGCTGGCACACAGTGCCTTGAACGTACATGTTATAGCAAGTGAGTGAAGAAGGAGATAGAGATTACAAATGCAGAGAAAACAAGTATAGGAACTAAAACATATGGTTTGCTATCCTACACAAGGGGAGAGAGAAAAGAAAGCGGTACGGTTGATAAAGTGGCTGATATACTTGCTAGCAGCTCCTTGTAAGATGAAGACCAACACCATCGTTATCTGTAATAACGAGGAGCCATTTCCAGTTTATAGCACTTGTGTTGAAACAAGTTGACGTTTTAAAGCGAGACTGGCGGTTAATGCTGCCAATGTTCCCGCTTTGTACACAGGCACTTGGCACTACGAAAATTGTTATAGTTTTACGTGTTCACTCCACGCTTATAGCGCACAAACGAACGGCGCAGTCAATTCGTCTCCAAGAAGACAAGAACAACTAAACCTGAACTAAAGGGGAAGAAGTAATTGCTTAAGACAGATAAATTGAGCTTTGAAGACGTCATTCTAACGAATGACCATCATAAAAATCAAGGTCACTGTTTCATTTAAATTTCGCTTGGAAACCTTCGCGTGTTGCGGATTTTAATGTGTCCTTTCGTATTTTGGCCACAATGACTAAACGGAAAGTGTTTGGGTCCCTCAGAAAACATTATTATGATTTGCACGAGCGGACAGTGGACGCCTTAGAGATCAATGGCGTCAGAGCAGTTTGGCAACTTCAAGATAACGTCGCCACACGCTTTTAATTTAGCGCGTTTTCTCGCTTACAAAACGTCTCCTCGCAGCAAGCGTGATGATTCTGGAAATATGAAATAATCAAAACTAATACGAGAGAAATCGCTTTTTTCTTCAGTGTTCTTTGTATAATGGTAGTAGGGTTTTCGTCATAGGTAT